>JAULBM010342474.1:0-12517 GCA_032357055.1 Geukensia granosissima
GATTTATTGTTTGCTAACTTGATTCCGTCCTGAATATGCATGAAATATTTGCCACTGGACGTTAAACAACAATCAATGAATACATGTACTAGATTTCGGTTCATTTTGGAAACCAGTTATGAAACATCATGCAGCGTTATCTTTCCTGGTTATGACTGGAGTAGTTGCATTTGATTTTTCGTATACACGTTTTATTCATTTGTGGTGATTAAAAGCTTTTCACAAGGCGTGATATTACAACCTCGTGGAAGGCCTTGTTGAAACCTCTTGATAGTTGAAGTCCCTCGGTTTTTATCGTAGTTGGAAGGAGGTCTGCCTGACAGTTACCGTATATCTTATCACTTTCATAGACTAAATATTTATATTCTGTAGTAAATAAGCTGAGAGAATTGTATTCGTGTACTGGTCAGATACAGTTGTAAGGAGAACAATGAATAAAATATATAACAGTAGAAAACGCCCACACCGTCTGCTCTAAAAGTATGTTTCACTAAACTGGGTCTCTCATGTTTTGACTTTTATTTCTTAACGCAATAATAAAATCTGAAAAGAAAATTTAGAATGAGATTAAACTTTTTTTACCGGCAATAGAATTTAGGATTCGAAATATGACAGGTGTTGTTGTCCAGTGCTCATGTGAAAATAGCCGTTTTTTCTTGAAAAATAAAAGTTCTGGCGACGTCTAAATTCTTGCATTTCTTGTACCGCCAAGCCTATTTCTCCTAGTACTACGCATAAATATATGCCAATAGACATAAAACATATCAAAATATTTTACATTTTCTAAAATTCACAAATCCTGCGGGCAAAAATTGTTATAATGAAAAACGACAAAATTTCCCAATTTTCCATATGAGTGGAGAAAAACTATGAACATGTATAAAAATTTCGAAATATGCAAAAGTAACCGTAACTTTTTCTTTGTAGCTTTCTATAAGAATTATGAAGATTCCCCCAAGGGGGTTTTCTAAATTTAATAATAGGTGAGAGACTCAGCTCAGTAAAACATACTTTTGACAGTAAAATTGCACTTACTGAAATGCTACTCGAAAAACCAGAGAAAACCTGCGACATCCTGCCAGGATATATCTACGGTTTGTTTACTGTATCATTTAGCAAAAACACGAAAAGTTAATTCTTGTTATTAGTACGTATATTCCATAAATTGGTGATCATTGTCACAATTTAAGTATTTATAGGTCGTTTACGCGAAAGATTTCTGTACATATCATGAACCATCTGGTATGCTCAAAACACTTCAAATGATATCAGCCAAAACCAAAGTACTCGCAACATTTAGTTTTTGGTACAGGCCAATCTGCAGTCAAGGAATTAGCAGGAACTATTATAGATCAACTGAATGCTATTGAAATTTTCTAGCGTGTTACTTGCATGCTCAAAATAAAAACAATATCACATCATTCTTTTGCAGCAAGAATATTAATATCGCGTGCTACCAAAACGAAAAGATGTACTAAGTAGGATATTAATGCAGAAAACCATTTGAATTTTCTAGTGTGTTACTTGTATGCTCTAAATAAAAGCAATATTACATCATACGTTTGCAGCAAGAATACTAATATCGCGTGCTACCAAAACAAAAAGATGTACTAAGTAGGACTTTCAATGCAGCAAGCCGTTGATTTTATTTACTTTGTTTAGTATGTAAAATATAAATATGGTGGGTTTTGTATTGTCAATGTGTCATTGTAATTAATGTATGAAATAATATTCAGGATCATAGCAAAAATTGTTCCAACATTGTACAATGCCACGTTCAGGCCTTGAGGTGTTACTAACCTTGTAAGCTTGTGATTTCTTCTTCGATTTGGAGCTTAAATCAAGGATGATTTCTTTTGGTTTTTTCGGTTATTGAACTAAAGCATCCATGTTTCAATTCAAGGACTCTAGCGCTGAACAGGTTTGTTCCAAGGCTAGTAATTAACTTAGATAATGACGTTGAAAATTATCTTTTTATATGATAGTATCATTTTTGTTCTTGTATAATTCATCTTGTAGTCAGTATAAAGAATCTTCCTGGTTCTGAAAAACTAGACACTTTCCACAGACAACTAATTATACTCAATATCTGGGATGTCATTAAATGCATTTCTTTTTCTTTGCCGTAAGAGTTGCCTTCATTTTGAGGTTATATATATCATTTCACAGTACGGATTCTAGCACAGGCCAGTCACAAATGGCTATTTGGTCACTTATATTACGTTTGAAGATGTTGAAAAGGTCCAATTAAAAAATGACTCAGTATAAGGTTAAGTTGGAGGCAGCAGATTGAGATTTTTCTGTCCTTGTCCTTCCTCCATACTGTATCATATTCATCATTATATATAAAAGCAGTGTAATTTGAGTAATAATATAAACTTACTGCCTTTATGTGAGGGTGCTATGGTAGATTACCACACGAAGAAAAATATCACCCGAGACTAGTCGAGGGTGATATTTTTTATAAGTGTGGGAAACTGCCATAACACCCCACCTAAATTCAGTATGTTTTATCAAACTGAATGCCTTGATTTTTTCTGGTTGTTGCAAGAAATGGATAAACCAGATCAAAATTGATAGAAATGAAATCACTTAAATTAAAATATAAGAGCACGCTTAAAGTCCATCCTCAACAAAAACGGTGGAGTCTAGATCACAAAAAAAAACAATACCAACCTTTACGTAGTACAAAAAATCAATGTTCAGAAATATTATAAGAATCGGTTTACTGAAATGTTAGTTATCGTGCGGAATGCTACATGTTTGCAGACTCCAACGACAAGGTCGATGACAACGGCAATTTTTCTGTGGTCGAATGAAAAAAACAACAGGAAATACTTGTCGTTTGATACTTGTAGGCGTGGACGGATGAGAAATAGTAATCGGTAAACTTCGTTTTAACGTCAAAATTATCACATATTGCTAGGCATGGGTGGAGCAAAACAAAAACACTGCAAAATACCACATTCTGGAGAACCAAAAAAATAATTAAATTCCGTAAGAAATTTGCATGAAGTACATGTATAATAAATTAATTATTTCTGTTTATTTTCAAAACATAAAAACCAAATGTTAACCTTTAATGAAGAAAATATTTATCGTCATTACCCAGACAAAAACCAAAAAACTGACGGGAATCGGCTTATTTGCTGTAATTCTTTTCATTTTTCTTGTAACATCAGTTTTAGTACTTTACTTTTTTACATCAGAATTCTAACTCAGTTAATCAGGAACTTTTTATTTACCAATTCAAGCAACTTCTGCCGTCTATTAACTTCACTTGTTTCACGTGTTAAACTTGCAATCGAATAACAGTATTATTTTGCAAACAATAATATATTTTTACAACCTTTTCCTGTTTAAGTACTGGCGTCTAACATTTTGTTTAAGTAATAACAAATATCCTCGAGAAAATTTGGAAAGAAAATCCCATCCCTTGTTTTTTTTTTTTAAAGATTTAAAAAAATACATTCAGAAAATTTTAAGTAACTTTTGTATCCATAATTATGTGTAAATCTTGTTCAAAATTAAACCAAACATAAACGACCGTGTGAGTTTTTATCGTCATTAGACATCTGTTATCTGTCTGTCAACAATTACTTTCATTTACTCACTGAAATAACTTAAACGATTGGAATCAAACTTCAATGGCGTTACCCACTTCCGAAATAGTTAAAACAAATTCTGTAAAAAGACGGATAATGCATCAGTATAATGTGCTTACATGTATGATGCCTTCTACACTAGAAATACAATACCAATATAGTACACAATATTGACATAATTATTATGATACAAATCTAACTATTTGGACAGTACAGTGAAGGAAATAGAACAAAAATTAGTGGATGGATGTGTGGTTATATAGACAAAAACAAGAGCTGTTGATACTTAACGACACGGAATCAAGATTTTTTGGTATAGTCGAAGATTTTGAGATCTTTTTATTCTGCTTATTAGTCTGTTTTGTCCTGAAACTTAACGGTTAAGAACCAAATGATATACCATCGGCAATGAGTTCAAACAATTAGAAAGATTCAAAAATTGTATGCTGGGAGTCTTCACAGCCAGCTCCACAACAGTAACTATAAAAACTCGTAAAATAGGGTTTCGAATCTTAGTTTAATATTGACATTGAACTAATAAAACATTATGTTTCCAAGGACGAATCAAAATTAATTTTTAGTTTTTTTTCAAATGCGGTAAGTTTGATATATTTCTTAATTCCAGTTTCAACTTGGACAGTAAGATTTACATGTCTAGATTGCTCAAATTTCTTATGTTCGATGGGATAGAGGAATCGTTCGTAAATGGTAGTCAACACAGCTATGTAATTATTTTGGAGATATACAATAATATAGGCACCGAAGGGAATTATTGTTTTGTAACATTTGTAAATGGCTCCTGTTTCGACATTCTAGTATGGTCTACCACACGAAGCTCCATATATAGTACTTTCATTTGTGAATATCACACGACCAATTGTGGTTCTTGCTGCTTTAAATTTTTGTAGCATTACACATGCAATTATCCCAAACCTCACTAACTTATTCGAAAATTGGTCGTAATTTCAAACTTTATAATTGAATTTCCTAAGAATATTTAAAAGTTTTGACACGCTTATCATAATATTTTCTGCACGTTGCTCCACTTAGCAACTCTGCGGAAAGTTACACCTAATTATTAATGTATTTCAATTGTATTAATACATTGCCCATTATGTAAATCTATTATTCTCATATTCAACGCCTGAAAGTAGCAGAATCTCAATTTCATAATAGTAAAAAAGGAAAATGTCGTAAGCCAGCGGTCAAATTTTAAAACATTTTCAATCAAAGAGACATCTGAAGGGATGTCATTCACAAAAGATAAGGTTATCTGCAATATCATTTTATATATTAGCTAACAGAACCCTTAGGAACACATGGTAAAATTGTATTACAAGAAGTACTTAACTGATTAAACACAACCGTTTATTTCCGTTTGTGTAAATAGCCTAGACACCTATTTAACAAACTACTTTCAATTGCAGACGAAACGATTCACGAAACCTTTCTATAAACCATTGCGGTTACCAACTTTCCGGTGGTGTGATACCTATTTTGCCGTATGTCTCATGGACTTTGATTTGTTCGGTAATTGTATTATATACTTTATTTAATATGAAGATAGATAAAATACTCCTAAAACACTGTTTTAAAGGACATATCGATTTTAGACAGATGTCATTTAAAAATTGATAGTCACCAGTAAGCCGTCATCCTAATTACGGGGAATAAACATTTAAAATCATTTAATGGCAATCTTCGAAATATCTCGGTATGTTATCACAAAAGGCACCAGAGAATTGTAATTGGGATACATACGCAACTGAAAATGACACAGTGTAATCAATAACTTAAGGGAGAAAAAGATAATAAAACTGTCGATCTTGACACTTTAAACGAAAAAGGAAAAAGACGTCAAACTTAAAGACATCGTCTAAGTATGAAATAAACCCAGTCACCGTACTCAAAAACCTCACAATGTTTAAATTTATTAAGGAAAACCTAAGGGTTAATCTTAAACTAATACACAACAAATCAACATTAAAGGGTAAAATGCGATTTTATGGACGAACATTATTGATGATACAAAGAGAGTAAACCTATCTTATTTCCTATTTAGAAAGTGCTAGATCATTTTACAAATTACCACTCTTTAAGTCTGATATCAGAACACGATGCATTAATGTGAAATATTTCATTCTTTCAAGAAAGGACAACGTAAATAGGAATAATTATCATAGGCTTTTGTTTTTCTTGTGCCACAAGCTAAAAATTCACATTTTTCGTATAAATTAAAAACAAAGTTTATGAATGATTCGAATTAAAATGACCTTTTCAAACGATAGAACTTTTTTTTTAAAATTATGATAGTTGTATTATACTTTAATATTGAAACAAAGGGTATAATACTCACAGACTCCAGTAAAATGGATGTTTATAGAATTTTATGTTACTTGGTAGCATAAAGTAATGTATTGATATCGACAACTAAGATGTGTGTATGTGTGTACATGACTAAATAAGAAATGATCACCTTTTGTCAACAATATCTGTGAGTACCGAAGCATGTATATTGTCGCGAATATTAACAGAGACAAAGCAAACCACAAAACAATCATTTATGAATTCTTCAACACCCAGCAAAAGGCTTCAACGACATAACAAACCTTCCCTGTCTGTTAAAGAAGCTGATTATTAATAGAAGCCAAAGATGTGTATTTCACCATCACACAACTCTTATCCTGTCAATTTCTGCTATACAGCAAAGTGATCTGCTTTAGATCCACGACTCCAGAATACAGTATCCAGTCCATGGAGCCTGCTTGCTACAACTGCACTACAAGAAACATATATAAATACTATAAAATTGCAACTGAAAAATAATAAAGTGAGGAAATCAATTCAGTTGTAGCTTACATCAGACATGAAAAAAGCGCTACGGTAAAATCTTTTGTACTTGTGATATTTTGAAGCAAGAAAACGACAAAATCAAAGTAGATGCTTAAGAGCATCACGGCAAGCATGAATCAATGCAATTCGGTATTATTTGTGAGAATAATGACAGAGGAACTACCAAAAACTAACAAAGAGTGTAAAATCAATAGACTTCCGTGATATTGATATCATTCTTTCACATGGTGTAGGGAACTCCAATCAAATTAACAAACTTAAAAAGCATTACCTCGAACATCGTCAATCATAGTCTAGTCTTGAAAGAGGATTCCATCGTCAAGAGACCTATACTTAAAAGCAGTTATATCTAAAGCACACAACAAAATATTGCAATGTAACCGCAAATGAAGATTTGACGCGATCCTATGATGTATAAAGATCGCAGACTAAACACAGCTTGATTCATATCCCAGACATTTAAATGATGGCGAGATATTCACGAAAAAGGCAATAAAGACGTATTTTTTACTATAAGCAAACTAAACTGTTACATTGGTTTGAAAAAATAATATTTGGCTGTTAACTTTGACGAAAACCTTTTTATGTTTGTGTTCATTTCCGTATCATTACATTTTAAACTTCGTATAGGTCAGACAATTCTATTGAACTCAAAATTTAAAAAAAAACCTTTCGAAAAGATCATCGTTGAGAAAAATTTGAGGGAGAGGTTGTAGTGAACAATATTTGTTTCGTAGAAGATTAGATCTAGAATTGTTTTGGTGTTGAGACTTTATGGGTTCAGTTACAAGTAGGCGTTAAAATGTCTTAAACAAAATTATGACAACATCAGCAAAATCAGATTTTAAACAATTAGCATGGTAGGTTTCTTGGAGCAACAATGTACACGCATGTAATAAAATAAAAAAAACATGATTATATTTTCCTTGGTTTTCAGTTTTCGTTAAATCAAGTAGTTACAAATGCATTTTATTTTGTGTATTCTCAAATGGAATCACAGCATCAAATAATGTAATTGGCCATTGTCATATTCAATTGATAATCAGTATTAAGCAATAGAAAATTACATGATTAATGGAAATTTCACGAACCAATGTTCATTGATTTAGAACGAAATGCAATTTTGTAGTTTGTTGAGTTAAATTTTATATGCTGTAATTTGAGTTATTGCTGGTTTTAATGGTTTCTGCTTCTATTTGTCTACTCTATATCCAATTATTATCGAGTTAAGAACATAATCTTATTATCATCATTGCAAAGTATGTCATCTAAAAATATAGTCTTTATAATTCACGACGTATAGTTAATACGGTATCTGTATAAACCACTCGCCCACCTAAACCCATACAAACGAAAGCTCTTAAAAATGTCAAAAAGAGGACGCAATTGCAAGTTAAACGTAAGGGTCAGGCAAAGGGACAAGTCAATAAAAATGACAAACACGAGAACAAGAAAAGGCGAATTCGACAAAAATCTATCACAAAAATAATAAAAACAAACACATATCTCTTAAAAATGACGAGCACACCAAAAGTTAACTCAGAAAAGTCGGAAGGATAAGCAATTTATCTCTATAATGACATTTGCCGCATTGCCCATTTTTGAATCCAATAATTAATAATTCAGGTTATGATGGAAGCATAATGAATCAAGCTTAGATCCTCTTGGTGGGGAAAGTGAACATCTAGTTTGATATTACACCGCCATTCTACATGAAACGATCCGTCTGGAACTGGGAAACGAATAGTCAAAATTACTGTGTCGACCGTAAAGATTCTGAGTGATGATTTCTTCACGTTTGACAGTACAGGTTTTGTAAGTAGCATCACATATCATATTGTCAAGATGGTATCAAGGTATGAGAAAGACTGAAGAGTGATTGTTTTGTCTTTAATTTCAAGCTTATTTAGGTAAATGAGATTATGAAGTCGACACATCAGCTTTGTCCAATGAAAGAACATCATCTATGCAAGGGATAATCAAATTTAAGTTTTTGGTTAGCTCTCTGTCTTTTTTCCAATAGGGGCTAAAGAAGGAAAGAAATCATATGAACAAAAACAAATTAAATTATTTATTTGCATTATAATGATTTAAAACCACAATCTTATGCAATCAATCCACAGTTGAAAGTAACGACATTTTCAATGCATTAAACTGTTATAGTGGTTTCACAAGTTTTCAATGTTCAAACACAAAGTAATTAAGAATTCTTTGGAAATATCCTCCCTTTGGTAAAATAAATATTCATTTTGGGTCTTTAGAAACCTGATATTTTTTTCAAATCTTTAAAATGTTAACATTTTGGTGAAAATTGTATTAATAGTTTTAAATATTTCAAAAAAATTCTTTTCTATTCTTCTACGAAATCTCGCGAATAAAAGTTAAACTAAAACTTTACTAAATAATGATTCCCCACTGTAACAAAACGTGGCAGTAACGCTTTACTTCTAGGGTTAAAACCTTAACAAATATTCAATACTGAAACCCTTGTTCTAATATTTCATAAAAATGTTCGGGATTTCTCCGTTTTTATTCTACACAGAATTTTAAAAATACCGAAGGACCAGAGATTTGTGAAATAATAAGAATTTCTCAAAGCCAAACGGTGATGACGCAGGGGATAAAACAAAACCCTTTATTAAGACTAGACTCTAAAACATAATAAGCTTAATATACTATAAAAAACTCTAACTTAGAGAGCTTATAAAATAAATTTTAATATAGATCATTTTACACGTTAACCTTGATGTCAAACATGGTAAATTTGAGTTAAATTAAAAAAGAAATATTGCCAAACGTACACAGGCTTTCTTTTTCAGCATCTTTTGACGAAATCCGTCTTCAAACATATGAACTAGCAGTGCAAAATCGATAATTCAGAATTAAAGATTCAAATTTCAGAATTAAAGAAATTAACTTCTCCAGTGCTTCTTTAATTCTTAATTCGAAATTCTTAAAATTACTATTCCGTCGCTTTGTTTTTCAAAATCAGAAAAAAAGTGAATTTCTGGACAGAAATATTTTTAAGCCATGTTTCACACATATTATGATACTTTCTTGTATACTGAATTTTGAATTTCGAATAAGAAAGCTCAGGGAAAAGTTAATTTTTTAAAATTTTGAATGTTGAATTTTCTGGAAAAAATGAATTAATTAAATATGCCTGTGAATACAACATAAGCGTTTTTTCATTAGGATATATAACTTAAATATGTTAATTTTTACACAAAAAATACCAACAAATGACATTCCTTTCACTATTTTATTCCGAATTTGAGAAAGCAATTGTACAAAAATTTTAAACACATGTCTAATTGGAACGTGAAGTAAAACAGAGTTGATCTACATAAAAGAATGTCATCGGAGAAATGTGGTCATTGGTGAAATTAATCATTTCAGTTAACCAACTGATGCTATTTACTGGAATAGTTCAAATACACAAATTGATTATAAAATGTACTTAAATGACATATATCTATCCTCCTCAATTTAAGAAATCAGATATCAATATATGCTATTTTTTATAGATAATTTTAAATAATTCGAGACCATTTCTGTCTGATAAATTGTATCTCCGATGGAAGAAAGTTCAACTCTATCATGCTTTTAAACCTTAATGCATTCGATTAGGGCAAATTAACTGGAAATCCTAGCAGTGGAACATGCTTTTGATCCCCATTTGATGCCGTACGGAGTAACGTATAGATTTTTATATTATAGGAAAGAATTAAATAGAAATCTAGCTGCCAGGCTATACACGAATGTTACTTTGAATTTAATAACAGTTATATATTCTTCGAATTCAAGATAAATACATGTAATGCGCATATAGCAACCGAAATGGGTAAATTTATTTTTCACACCACTGGGTCGATGCCGCTGTTTATGTACCAGACGTCCGCAGATGTTATTCAACACCTAGGTGTTCGACTTGTTGACGTATAATTTATCAAATATGTTTAAAAACAATTTGTTGTATTTGTTGCTTTTATTCTAAACCACAGTAATGTGGTGACGCTTCGAAAAGCGTTTAACACGCAAGTATCCCTACGGCTGGAATCTACTTCATTTTTCGGTTTTTTTTTATCTTAGTACCTCTTTAACTATGTTTGATACTCGGATTTCCTATGTTTTGCTTCAAATGGTATTGATGAGAGGTTATTCCGTGACCTGCCTTTATAGCATTTCAACATTCCCCATATTTCTGCAACATTGGTAAACATCAGAAACAGCGAGTCTTTTTTCACGGTAGGTACATCTTGTTTTCTCTTGTTTTATTTGTTATTTTCTGCGTACGATGTATCGTCTTTTAAAGTTAAATCTTATACAGTTGGTTTTTTGGTTTTAAATGTCGTTTTGCACGAGGTTAGACGAGATTTACACGTTTGGATGGCTGTCTTGTGGACAATCATACACCATATCACATATTTAAGTCTCCCAAACGAAGTTTGAGGAGACTTATAGTTTTTGCACCGTTTCTTCTTCTTCTTCTTCTTATTATTATTCTTTTTTCTTCTCCGCTAATCTTGTCCGACACTTTTCTCATAGATGGTTGATACAAACTTAATGAAACTTCACAGGATGGTTGATTAGTTAAAAATGGAGTGTACCTGCATTTTAAAATTTTCAAAATGGGCGCCGTTACCATGGAAACCCGACGACCTATGAAAAACTTCAATTGGATGTTTCTGACTACCTGCCCAGCAGATCTTTATGAAACTTTATAGCAATTACCCTTGCATAGAGTGCAACTGATACATGCAAAAAAATCAGGAGCAGTTTGACAAATATGGCCACTGTTGCCATAGAAACAAAAAAAAGGGGGAGGGAATTTGAAATTTTTAAATTTTTCATCCAAATTCAATGAAACTTCACATGAATATTACCTACTATGAGTTAATACCCAGTTAGCAAGCTTACGTTGTGCCAACGTTGGCATGCAGTTGGCACGGTTGGAAGATGGTCGTGGTCGATTTTACAACGTTCACCCAACGTTGGTTCAACGTTTGTAAACCAACGGTTGGGCCAACGTTGATTCATAGCAGGTATTTCGATGATTGGTTTTTTATCCGGTGGACCAATGTTGGAATTTGACTGAATTCCAATCTACATTTAGATATGGTTTGTTCAACATTGGCATTACGTTGTTTTTTATAATGATACAATTTGTTCAAGTTTTTTTTTAAATATATTTAAATATACTAATTTGTTGTAGTTGTTGTTTGTGTTGTTTATGTATTTATTTATTTATTTAAATATTTTTTATTATAAAAAAATAAATATGTTAGATACTTTTTTGTAATTATGCCATGTAAATCAAATGCATTTTTGACAAATGCGCTGGGATGCATGCAAGTGTTCATCTTATTTTTATTACTTATAATCCATGTGTTATCATCCCACTTAAATTATAATCGTATACAAAAAGAACCAATTATATGACCACATGCCGATCACCTATCCTTCTAGATTATTCAACAAATGCTACTTGTAACGGGATACTTCCTGCGATTTTCATACATGTGTAGCACATCGTTTAAAAACAGGCGCCATTGCCAGAGTACAAAGAAAACGAATCCATTCCGATGAAGAAACAAGTAAGTAACTACATTACTTATAATTTGAATATTTTAAGATACTATTCTACAGCTTAAAGTTCCTAGTTTTAGAACGAGTACCACAGTACGATACTTTAGTGAGGTTCCTTGGAACATTATTTACGTAACAATTGTTTATACATCTTAATTTAATATACTGCGCAACACCCTGCACTCAGAAACGGATCCAGAAATTTGGAAAATGGGGTCCACTTTTTATGGACCTCTTGATTCTTCAATTTTCTCCATTTATAATGTTGGCCAATAAAATTTAACGATGTGGAGAAATATTTTACTTACTTCGATTTCGCATATTTTTAAAGTAAATAAATTTAAAAATGCGGTGTTTTAAACAGATATATCATGACAGGGAGGGGTATTTGCAAAAAAATACCAGTCGCGGGAAGAAAAATTTCCCGAGCCGACAGGCGAGGGAAATTTGATTCCCAAGACTGGTATTTT
>JAULBM010342485.1:0-12517 GCA_032357055.1 Geukensia granosissima
TGATCAATAAAAGTAAATTAAATGGATTTTCCCTTTTCTATATTTAGGGACACGACAGCCTTGATAAATGATATGTCTACCTCGCGTGCTCAATTGCGCGGTGATCATAAAGTTTGCTCAAATGCAATCGCGTATAGTTTCATCCAATCAAAAAAGAGATATTTTCTAGTTATTTAATAAAAAGATATAAAACATGAGATAAAACTTTTGAAGTCGATACATCGTACGCAGACAATAACTAAGAAATCAAACGGCAACAAGATGTAACGACCTCTGAATAGTGATTGCTGTTTCTGTAGTGCGAATGCCGAATATAAAAAGCACCGACAACATTTTTGACAAACATGTAACACAATCTTGACTAAACTAGTTTTGATGTTAATTATTGAACAAGATTCAATCCAAGGAAGACACACTTTTGAGGTTTTAAAATAATGTTTTTAAGTTAGTTTTGATGTTTAAGTTTATATAAGTAACTAATGAGCCCCAATGGGTTGTTTTTAAACTTTCAAGCTTTATTTGCCACATTTCCATAGCTGATTGGGTATAATATCTTGTTCCTTAACAATTAACTTCAAGTGTAACTGAACTTTAATATTTTATCTGTATATTTATTATAAAATAATTTAGAAAATGTTTTATTTATTTTATTAAATTATGGCAACAAAATCCTTGATTTAGTTATTACTCGTAATTAAAAGATTACCTTCATTAAAATGTAGAACAGGTTTAGAAATAAAAAGAACAACTGATACTATCCTGAATATCTTTATTCAAAAGGTAAATTCTCTACGGTAAATTGCAGTGACGTATTAGTGAGGTCAGGGTTTTTAACTGCAAAGATATCGTCAAAAAAGCTTAATTAATATTGAATTTATCGATTAATCTGATTTAGATAGATCTTTATGGACTTTGGGAACCTGGAATCATAACAGTTAAGGAATCCGTCTGAAATCAAAGTGGCACAGTAGGTACCCATAGGAATTCCTACAGCCTGTGGACAGTTTTGTATATCACAATAATTTCTGTTTATATTTTGCCCTTGGACCTTGCATAACTTATCCATTTTTAATATATCGGGTATGTTTTAAACTTTTTTTTTTACAAAATTCAAATAGTTGTGATTTGTCCATTAATTGACAGTGTTTCATAAGCAATGATAAATATATGAGAAATATTACATTCAAAACTTAACAAAAATGTTTTAAGGCTTGCAACAATAATTTGCTAATAAAAACTTTTAAAGTTACTTTTCCAAGTCAGTAGTATTAGTCATTAGCTGGTCTTTGTTTTTTACATTTTTTGTACAGAGTCAAGATTTGATTAATTTATAACAATACATTTGGATTTTTAGATGATTTGGAGCTCGTCACAATGGGTGATATTTCAGCCTTGTTTATGTTCTCGTGTAGAAGTCTAGAATCAACTCAATTTATACGGAGTTCTTGACATTTACCCCGTATCGTCTTTTGTTTGTATCCATAAACAAAATACTGATAATTTGAATACAAAATATTTTGTTAATCGTGCATGTAGGTAAAAGAAATTCGAAGAAACCAAAGGAGGACGGTAATCGTTAAGTCAGAAGACAGACAATACTATGAAACGAAAGTTAAACATAGAACACACAACACTACACCGAAAACTAAAGCTGGAGTATCAAGAACCCTTCAAAAACCCTGGTGAGTTCAGGGTAAGTAACTCCTGCTCCACTAGCGGCACCAGTCGACAAAGCTAGTGTATAGTCAAAATCGATGTTAGTCACAACCGGTATAGGAACGAATTTGAAGTCGCGACAGTGGGAAGACATCCATTGTCATTTGTGAAATGGATATTAGGTTACACTACACTAAATCTAAAAATAGCACAGGACGGTAGTCAAAAGCTAGGAGTAAATGAATAGCAAGGCCTGACTTTAACCCTAAATCAGTTTTCACTGCATCAGTTTTAGAATGTGAAATACAGAAATGTTTTAGAAAGAAAATACTTCCAAATAAATTGAAATTGGTTACATAATTTATTTTCAACGAAGATCCAAAGCAGGCTAATATTTTATAAAATTTGACATTTTGAACATGCTTGAATTGACGGGGCAAGAGGTCAATCAGCTAAATATCTTAAATGGCAGTGCCGTTTTAATATGTTGTGCATCGGTCAAGACACTTTCAGAAAAAATAGGTGAAACTGAAAGTGAACTTCAGGTAAAAATTGTATTAGCAAAAATGTTATAATGGCCGCCTATGGAGTTTGATTAACTATAGTTTAGCCTTAAAAGGGGGAGGGTGCTATTTTTTTATTTTGACATTTTATACCAAAAGTAGTCTCCAGATGTCTGAAATGTAGTTAATATAACTTTAAATAACAGGTTTGGACCAAATTTTAAACCGGTGACAAATTACATCTTGATAGGTGGTA
This sequence comes from Geukensia granosissima, assembly GCA_032357055.1. NCBI lineage: Eukaryota > Metazoa > Mollusca > Bivalvia > Mytilida > Mytilidae > Geukensia > Geukensia granosissima. Next base: position 2,416 of record JAULBM010342485.1, read on the forward strand.
TTACATAACGATTCACAAAAATACCTGTTTTGGCCAAATGTACCTTAAACTGCCCATTTTAACCCGTTTGATTTGCATAATATGTTTGAAACAACACCATTAGTGTACACACTTCATTGTTTTTAATGAAGAAATAATTGCATCTAAAAAAATACTGATTTATTGCATTTTATATATTGCACATTATTTCTAGCTGCAGCAAAGGGGCAATATACATAACCATATATAAGAATCTGCCTGTTTTTAGCAATATGCCTTAAATTTCATAAATTTACAAGAAACAGTCTTCAAATGTTCTTTTCGCAACAGAATAAACCAATGGTAACACTTAAACGCAGCACTTTTAAAACCTTTATATGGTACGGCTTTGCATTTTTAAATGCGCTTACCTAGAAAACATAGAAAATCAAAGATATTTCTTTAATTTATGGCTAAAATGTTAACAATTCAACTTCATTAGATTAAATGTACCAATTGTATGACTTTTCAAAGATATATTTAATAAAAAAAAATCAAGTTTTTATTTTATCAGACGGTTTTATGGCATACTCAGCTGTGGTAATTTAACAAGACCTGTACTGCCAAGTACTCCTTTCAGGCAGTTTCTTTTAAAATACTATAAAAGATGCACATGTTTAGATTGTCATATTTGTGTTTACTGCAATATCTCATAGTTTTCTTATGAATTTAGTTAGAAGATTGTGACTGAATGCAATTTTCTTTTTCATCATGACCGTCATTACAAAAAGGGAGGAGGGCATAAAAATGCCATTACCCAGAATTTTTTTTTCTCATGAATCTTGGGCTGAAATTCCTCTTATTAGGCATACAATATTAGAATTTGTTGGTAAGATCATTTTGTTTCTGCTAAATATCCACAATTATAGAAAACCAGCACAGATTAACTCCAACGTAACTGATTTGTTTGAATCTTGAAAAGAGGGTACATTTAAATGTAAGCTATAGAAAAAAGACAACACATGTTATGTGTTAGCTTTTATTGATATCAATTGTTGAAAAATCATCATAGAACAGAAAAAGGCAGAATTGATGGGACTAAGAAAACTTTTTTGCACTTTAAGGTAACACTACACTAAATCTAAAAATAACATAGTGCCGTAGTCAAAAGCTATGAGTATATAAACAGCAAAGCCTGACTTTAACCGCCAATTAAACTGCTGTTAACAGTCTCACTGCATCAGTTTTAGAATGTGAAATACAGAAATGTGTAAGAATAAACAGAAGTTCAAATTTATTTAAATTGGTGACATAATTTGTTTTCTACGAAAATCCAAAGGCAGGCTAATATTTCGTAAAGTTTGACTTTTTTAGCATGCTTGAACTGACGGGTCAGGAGGTCAATACGCTGCAAATTTTATTAATGATATTAAACCTGCCGTGCAGTTTTAATTGTTAGTGCCTTGGTCATGGCACTTTCAAAAAAGGTGTCACTGAAAGTGGACTTCAGGAAAAAATGTTATTAGCAAAAATGTTATAGTTATCGCATATGGAGTTTTGTTTACTCTAGTTTAGCCTATTATGTACCGGTTAACCAAATCATGATGGCGACCAAACAATTTGCGGAGTGATGACTCTAATCTTTCCCTGATAAACCCCTGGCTCATAGCTTTCTTGTCCGCTGAAACCCTTTATCAATAAAATCTCGATAGGAAGCAGAAGTCCTGGAGTAGCGTATCAACTGAGAAATATACACTCCGTGTGCGGCTAGAATGTTGATAGACATGAACGGAAAGTTTATAATAGGAAAATCAAAGCCATCTCTCTTGTCGTACAGTTTTACCCTTCCTGTTAATTTCTAGATGTAAGTCTAGGTATGAAGCAGACTTTTCTGTTTCAGTAGTATATTTGATTTCAAGTTCCATGGGATAGATGCGGTCAACAGAATCACCAAATTTAGAGTCATTCAGTGAAAGGACATCATCCATATAGCGGATTAAGCCACATTTTTATCATGTTTCTGCAGAAGGATCCGTATGAAATCAAGTTATTCAGACTGATTGTAGCAATACCAATGTAATTATAAAAGAAATGTAGAACTACATGCTTTAATACCGGAAATGTGAATGTTTGTGGTCGACCACAGAAAGTCTTATTATTAAACAACTTCCGCATAAAAAGGTGTAAACATTGAATACCACAAACAATAACAGTTTCAGTGAATGGTTTCATCGCAAAGTATTTTGAATTTGTAAAATTAAATTAATAATTCCTGTATATGGAGACGGGAAACTAACATCAAAACGGACAAATTTCTTGAACTTTTTTTGCAATTAATATACAAAAACAAGGAAATTGAATTACGAATACAAGTTTTCAAGGTCATATTTTTGAGAACGTGTATTAACCACCAATGTGCAGTTTGAATACCACTGTGCGACTAAACATAATGCGTTGCGAATAGAAAACATATGCCATAATATTTGATTGGAAACCCATAATTTTCATTTTATTATAATCTTAAAATTTGATGTGCACTGCTTAAAACTCTACATTGTTTAAGATTGAATAAGATTGATTCAAGTGCTCTAGGGCTTGAATAAAAATCCTTAACTAATGAAGATAGTAAATGATTTGAAACCTTGTAGTGATTGTCCTCAGACTTAACATGCAGAACTTTGAGCAAATTAACCAGTGGCACCTATTTAGTAATCGCATCAACTGGAAAAGGTTATTCCTTAACATAAATTGAAATTGTCGTGTTATCGTGGAAACTATTTAAATGAAATCAGATCAAAGTCAAAGGGCAAGATCAAATCATAATATTTATAAAAATAGGAGATGTGGCATGATTGTCCATGATACAGCCACCCACCAAATGACAGTAGAATTCAAACTTTTACAGGTCCTTTTACGGCCTTCAACAATGAACCAGAGTTCAAACCATAACGGAAGCTGTAAAAGACCCCGAAATACAAAGTGTGAAACTATGCATAAAACACGGCAATCAACCTAATCTAATGCAAAAATCGTGAACATATGACAAAAAATAACAAATTAAACAACGACAACCACAGTACCACAGGTTCCTGGCTTGGAGCAGGCACATAATTATGTGGCGTTTTCCTCGTTTTCCTTATTCCATTTTATCCCTTTCAAAAGATTACTTTAAAGGCAAATAATTATAATAATTTCTTTACATAAATTTAAATTGTCCATTAGTTAAGAAAGACCCATTTTCCTAACAAATTTTGCATAGGTTACATTTTTCTATCCTATGGGATCCATTTAATTGGTCAGCTGATTTACTTTTATTTGTGCAAATTTTTATACAATAAAGCACCTTACTGAACATAACTGGGCTACATCTGTCTTAACTTTATATCAATAAGTTAAAAGAGAAAAGAAGTCGAAAATACCAAAGGATCAGATGAAAATTGCAAAGTAAGAAGACTACTGAACAAAACACAAAATTACCAATGTTGAATAAAAATGGAGAATTTTCGTATGCTATATGTCCATTTCAAGTAGGGCTTGTTTTTAACACGCATCGCATTTACTGTTCTAGACTTAGGTCAAATCTTTCAGTTTTTGAAGTTTACCCTAAAACCACGCGTGGAGAAGAGCATGAATGATACTTTCCCATTTTATTCCTGAAACATGACGCTCAGCTGTTTAAGTTTACAAGATACAGAAATTTGTTTCATACAATTCTGGCCTTCTTGACCGCTACACTGAACTTGGTTGACAAGTGGGATGTCACAAATATTTTGTTTATGACCATTGTATGGGTTTCAAAATTAGAACAATATTGCTCTTTGGTTAGGTGAACACACGAAAAGTTGCGTCAGAAAGTGTACTATTGTGGATCGTCATAAATGTATGCAACCCAGTGTAATTTTGTAGCAAAATGTTTTAATAATGCAACAGCTTTTTAAAAAATATATTTCTCAGCCCTTCAACTGCCTAGGTCAAGTTGTGGATTAAAGATTAAACAAAAACAGCAACATTTCATTACCATTTTTCACTTGAAATAGCTTTGTTCATGTTTCAAATAGAATATTATTCGCCTGTGTAGATTAATTCAATAGGAGAATGCAACCATCTGGATAAATATTTAACATTTTTTCGAATGTTTGCCCTTAATGGAATTACATTTGTAACGGGTTGTAATGCGTAGGTATATAGTTCATTTAAATGTATGTGTTTATCCCTTTGCCACATACATTTGATAAATATATATGCAGGACAAGGACAAGATGGAACGTAGGTCTTGTAAGCAACAAAATGCGTAAATAAAAATTCCGAGCCGTTAGAGGTAAAATTTACTACCAAGAGGGTTTGTCAATCTAATTTTTCAATAAATTAATTTATTATTTATGGCGACATTTTGCCATTTCAACTGCTTCAGCAATAAAACCTCAGATAATAAGATATAACCACAATCTTTATAATAAAAGCATCTGTGTTTATTAAATCGAATTAACATTTTCTTATTCAAATCGAGTAAAAAAATTTTCCTTTTATAGTTACAGATTGACCTTGTTTTGATTAGCATGTGCCCATGAAAAAATCTTTTATTTTTTATTCATAGAATGTCAATACATTTTACGATTTTCATTTCTTTTCTAGAAATTATTATATTGGGCATTACCTTATGTTCAGCTGTTTTCTACGGAAGCCCTGGAGTGCCACGCAAAAAAATAATGATTATAACTTGTGCGCACGAGTTTCTATCTTGTGCGCACAAGTACCAATCTCGTGCGCAAAGTTACCTATCTTGTGCGCACAGGTTACTATCTCGTGCGCACAAGTAACTATCTCGTGCGCACAAGTTACCTATCTTGTGTGCACAAGTTACTATCTTGTGCGCACAATTTATTTACATATTTTCACGCCATGACTGAACTTAGTTTACAATAGGAACCTAGCGGAAATTCATTTTAAAATCTTCTTTTCTGGAACTACTTGCTCAAATAGAACCAAACTTGGTTAATATGGCTAGCTAGGTCTTTTGAACAGAACTGTATCTGATGACCTCACCCGCCAATCAAAATGGCCGCCATGACCGAACTAAGTCATTGACCTGTAAGGGGAATTCATGAGAGTCTTGTATAAACTACTTGATTTATTAAATGAAAATATAATAGTTTAAATGATTACTTTTCAATAATAACTGTTTTCAGGTGAGCGATTACATTCTTCTTGGGACTTCTGCTATACTTCGTGTATGTTGCTGTAGTGAATTTTGTACTGGTTATATTTCAAATATAATTTACTGTTATGTTGAAAAGTGGCATATTACTAACGTTATATGCCGCTTATAATCATATGTGCGCAATAGCACACGGTTAAAGAACCTTAGCAATATATCAAAAGTGGCATAAAACTGGTTATATGTAGTGACTGTTGCATACATGTAACACAGCTAGGTTTTACGCAGTCCGTGATGCGTGAGGCAAATCTTTAGCACCAATAAAACAAGTAAAGACTTATTTTTACTCAAACATTGTATTCAAATAATTTGTATATGAATATTAATGTCTAGGACATTAAGCATAATAATGATAATATACTTCCATTTGTCCGGTTATACACCAGGATCTCTGTTTACATATTTTTCTTTCGCTAGGATCAGACAAGGAAAGCACTGGTGTACACATAAAAGTAACTTGTGCACACAAGATAGTAACTTGTGCGCACGAGATAGTAACTTGTGCGCACAGATAGTAACTCGTGCGCACAAGTTATGATTATTTTTTGCGTGACACTCCAGGTCTTCCGTAGTTTTCTTATGTTCATCAGCCATGGATCCACTTTAGATAAAAATTAATTTATCTTTGTTATAATGCATATGATTAAAAGTGGGTTTACAAGTTATATTGAAGTCAAAGTTACATCATTACTCTTTCTGTCTATGGTGGATGCATTTGTTAATTTACAATACAGCAGACAGGAGTAAATATGTAAGTTTCAAAAAAAAGTAGCAGTCGTACCTTCGTGGCCACCATTACTTGAAAAATCTGAGAACAACAGCTTTCTAATGAAATCAAGAAACTACTACCCTCCTTTTGTTAGTTTACTAGACAGCATGAATTCACAAAAAGTGTTTCACTGCTGAAGCAATACACACATTTAGTCTTTATCCTTTCATGTACAAGCTTTTAATATGTAAGAAACGACTGGAACACTGTGACCTCTAAATTTCGACGTCTTTCAATTATTATCATAAACATTCGAAACCAATTTAAAATTTCGTCTTACTTTTTGTTGACTTTGACGACTTGAACTTTGGAACCGATTTTTTTCCCGACCATCTGATTTTACCCTGATTACATCTGATTTTTGTGGGGGTGAAGAACTTTTAAGTTTTTTATATCTGTCCTGGCTGTCTGCATTGTTAGGTTTTGGTTGTTTATGTATGGTGTTCCGTCTTGTTCTCTAGATTGCCCTGTCTGTCGACTTTTCCCTTATCCTCTGACCCTATGGTTTTCTTCTGCTTTCTTTTTAATGGGAACTGTACACTATACCACAATTACCTCGGGTTGCTTTGACAGACAACCTCTTGCTGTCAAAATTTTTATGTGGTTTAAACCAAGGGAGATTTTGAATAACTACCTCTTGAAAGTTCAAAGCAAATATCAGTATGATTATTTTTATAATGTTCATACTCTATTTATTGAAGTTCATAATAACGTCCATGTCGAAAATTCTTTCCACGAAAGTAAGAAGTGCACTGATTGATAACAGAACAGCTTGATCATTATATACGACTATATGATTCAAGTTACAAGTCGGCCACCAGATAAGACACAATAACCGAATCATGATATTGACAATAAAAAAATAAGATGTCATTGTAAATCATTGAAGGCCAAGGTCTCTAAACGAAGAATACTTTAGGTAATTGTGATTGCAAGTTCATTAATACAATTGATATACATAAGGTGTCGGTGGGCTAAGTGCAGCTACCATGCACCCCCTCCCACTGTATATAACAATTCATGATTTTTAGTGTAGCGTTGTGTGTTCTATGTTTATGTTTCGTTTCAGTATGTTGGGCATGGTCTTATCTGTCATCCGACTTAACGATTTCAGTCTGCCACTTTGGAATCTCCGAATTGTTTTTCGTTTATGCATTAATGTCTTAACTAAAGGATTTAAGAATTTCCAATCAAACATTTTGGAATAAGCTATATATACCATGGCAAAGTTTTTCAAAGTAAGTATGTTTTCGAACTCTGTAGAATGACCTGTAAATTTGATATCCAAGGGAGGTTGCAGGCATAACCATTCAAATTGGCCTTAAGATAAAGGCTTTCTCTCCTTCTTTTAGTAGCAATCACAAAACTTTACCACTGCCCATGAAAATAAACGGAAAAAATAAGATTTTAAATCTGTTATTTGTTCAGGTCTTATACTTTCAAGATATTTTGCAATGAAACTTTCGAATATTAAGTTGAAAGAAGATGAGTAACAACATTAAGGAAAAGTGGAATTTTTAGATGTCCTTTTCTTCCCAATTAAAGCTGTTTACAACAGATTGATAAAAAAACTACACAGGAAAATGTTCAATATTAAATTACTTCTGTTACCTCATCATTTATCATTATTTGTGGGGAAAAAATGGTACGATTCTGGTAGTTTTCATCCTAACAGTAAAAAAAGTACTAACTATCCTGGAATTTAACACAAACATTGTATTATTTGTTGATAAGTCCTTGCACAATTGATGCAATTCTTTATGAAATTGACAAAAACAGGCAGTGTGTTACCTAAAACCAACAAAATACTTACATCTCAGATTTCCATTTTTTTCACAACAAATTAATGTATCAATGTCTTAAGACGGTCTTTAAGTTGTGAATGTGAAATCGTTCAAATGTGAAAAACAGATGAAAAGTTTAATGTTTGTAAACCTTTTAAAAAAGTTTAAAGAAGCAGATTTGAGGTATTGAAACAGATCTTTTGAGTTTTTTAATATAGATATTTGATTAACATCGCATGTGGAGTACTTGTACTTTTTATCACAGTAATTTTGAAGGTCTTCCTTGACTGATAACAATATAGTAGTTCAGCAAGAGGCTTAATTGAGCACCTGGAAAAACCCGCCTAATATCTTCCTTTTTATGGACACTTGTGTGGCTTTGGTATCCAGAATCTAGAAGCAAGATTTGAAGCGTCTTCTTTGGTGTCAATACCAGGGGAAGACAAAACCGGACTGTGTTTAAGACGGATCTCTTCTTTTGAAAGTGAAATAGGCGTATATGTTAGATAACCAGATGTGTCGTTGATTTCAAGCTCTTTTATCAAGCAATCAATGTAGTTTTTACCAGTTTTACGTTGTGAATGTGGAACAATGTTGTTTGAGGCTTTATTGGTTGAAACAACACCAATTTTTCATGAATGGCGAACAAGTCTCTCGTAACAGCAGGGTCCTTGAATCCTGATGGAGCTTTATTGCTCATCAGTGTAATTCCTGTATATGAATCTGAATCATAAATGCAAATATATAATTTTAAAGTTCGACTGCTCTTGTAGAAATTTATTTTTTAAATTTCAAAAACGGGATATCATACCCAAACTTTTATGGCAATGCTGTAAATAAAGCTCGAAATTTTTCCCACAAAGGTTGTTTTGATAATACAATTTTAAGAACTTTCAATTTTGTGTTCTTTGGAATCAACATTGACCCCTCTGATCAAACATTTACATCAACACCTAATTTAGTCAAATATTTATCCTACATAATGTCAATACTTTTTATTTTGGCATTTGCACACTACCTTATTTTGTTTTGCTATAAATGATATTTCTTGCACCAAATCTAGCCGGGGGGCCTCAGGGCCCAGTGGTCTAGGTAGTTGATTTAAACTTACCTGTACAGATCACTGTATCCTATCACATATGCGGCATGAGTTCGCGCCTGGGTTTGTACCATACAAAAACGGGTTTCGTTTAAATCGCATCGCACGTGATAAGGTTTGTCAGTTACCTGCCCAAGGTCGGGGGTTCTCTCCGGGAACTCCAGATTCCTCCACCAGCAAAACCGACCGCCGCGATATGACTGAAATATTGTTGAGAGTGGCGTTAAACCCCAATCAAACAAACAAACAAACCAAATCTAGCCGGATTTTTTATTGATGTTTTAGCTTAAGAGAACTAGGTATATTTATATATGTATTATCGATTGTGTTTTGATTTTAAATAAAAATCTGCCCGAAACACAGAGTATTTTTTCCAGGTCGGTACATCATGTTATCTCTTGTATTTAATTGTCTTTGTAATATCTAGCGACTTAAAAAGTTTGATTTACGTGTGGATACTTGTCCAATCACGTTTTACATGGTTGTCTCAAAGAAAATCATGCCACATTTTCCTTTGATTATGATGTTAAGGCACTTCCCATGAACATCAGCAACTCTAACCACTAGACCACATCCGTCCGTCACAAAGGGATATTCAGTTGACTGGTATTACTTTTATCTGTGCAGTAGGTAGAAGCTTTTGATTTGGAATTGGCTTCCATACACGGTGTTAAATTACAATTATGTTTCAATATACAAGTTTACAAATAGTAAAAAAATGTGAGTTTTTATATTCTATATGAATTTTTAATGAGTAATATCTCATCAGTAGCATTATATAACCAAAACACTGGAAGCGCGTGATCAAACATAGGAAATCTCGATCATTTTGTTGTAGGGGTTATGGTTTGATTTTAAGCTTTCGAGTTCAGAAGTAAGAAACCCACTGGCAGTTAATGAAGAAATTTTCAGTCTATTCAGATATTGTTTTGCTATAAATATCAGCATATTTTCTTTTTCTCTTTTTTGGAATTTTTAAGTATTCAGGAAGACAAAAAATCCCAAAGTTGTGTCTGCTAGCAGATGTAAAATAATCCCATCTCAATTTCAAATCGGAACACGCTTGTATATATTTCCGTCATTCTTCGGAAATGATACTCAGAGGTAAGTATATGAATTTCAGCATCAATAGGCTCAAAATGAGATGCGGTCGGACACTGCACACACTTCCACCTTCATTCGCATGGCATTAAGTTCCTACTCCAAAATCAATAACCCCCGAGGGCGGCCGGGGTATAGAAGTAGGCCGTTCGGTTTCTCCGCCTGCAGGTAGAACC
>JAULBM010342507.1:0-12516 GCA_032357055.1 Geukensia granosissima
GGGACTTTATCGGTCGTAAAATCAATCAGCGACAACCGAAATGTCAAAACCTGAATGAATTACGGGTCGCTCTTATCTCCGAATGGCAGAGGTTTCCACAGTATAGGCTTCGGCGTTTGGTCATGGGAACGAGGCGGCGTGTTGAACATTTATACCGGAAGCACGGAGATTCTATAAAATACTAACGATCTTAACGTTAAATGACAGTTTATGTACTCATTATTCATCTGAATAAATTACAGTTCTATCATTTTGAAAAGAGTGTAAAAAATGATCCCAAAGTGAAACTTAAAATTGTCTTTTGTGTTGTTGATTTTTCGCCATTTTTTGATTTGGACAATATGTACCCTAAATGTCCTTGGTCAATTCGTATCACTGATTTAATAAAGGTCTTTGATTCATATTTAATAAAGAAATAAAAGTTTACCATCAAATTAAACGTCTAAACCATATTTTATCTGTCCAAAAAAATAAATATTATCAAAACCATGGTGATGCTGAATTTTTGGCGGACTGTATAAATATGTAACAGGTTAAAATAACGTCTGTTTGTAATATATATTGAAATAAACCAATTTTATATGTATATATATTTTTCATAAGCCTATTCTTGATAAAATGTGCAATGTAATAAAACTCTCTAAAGTACCGTATCACGACTTGAATCCACCAATAGTTGTTAAGACCTTGTGATGAAGCATTTACCATTAGAAAATGCTATTATGAATTGTCTATAAATTTGGTGGCTCTGATATTTTAGTGTTTTTGTTAAAATGACAGACACGAGACGTTGAAAAAGTACTTACCCAAACTTCCACAAATTCCACTGTTTTTGAAAAAGTGTAGTTCTGAAAATTAAGATAATTGATTTGATTTTTTTTTAAATATTGACAAGTAAATAAAGTAAACATTTCTCGATTTCTCAAGTTTTGCATCAAAATGATTAAACATGTTTATGAACAAAAAGGGTCCTCGGAAACAAACTTCCTTTAATATACAGAATCAGAGAATCCATCATTTATTAGAAAGATGTTTGCCAAACATCCCAGAACCATCATTGGCCCTTGCCATTCATGAAAACAAGTACACGCAGTAATGAGAGTTTATATTATTTCGAAAGCTTTACTTCAAATTGTACCAGTTCATATTTTTGCACAGCTTTAGCGAAAGAAGCTTACCAAAGCAAAATAGCCATTGGCAAAAAGATCACTTTGGTCATGGTAAATACTGAGTGTAGATGAATCAATGCTTAAGCTGGTTATATCCTGCAGATCTTCGTCAAAAATACTGACATCAAATATAGTAAGATTAAAATGTTCTGGTGGCATCTCTATTGATATGCTTAGGCCTGTCTCTTTGATAAATATACAGTCAACGTTTTGATTCCAGTTTCCAGAAACTAAACTAAACTTGTCTGAAAAAAGATAAAGACAATAACATTGTGTGAAACAGGAATGAATATTTATTTCTTATTGCTGTTTTGTCTGTTTTTAAACTGCTTGTAGAATTTTATTTATTTATTTTTTTGCAATCATTAATTTTAACGTGATATCAAATTTCTGGTCTTATCTCCGATATATGTTAGTACCACCTTCTTAATTAAACTTCTTTAAATGTTCTTTTGTGTGAAATTTATTGTATGTTGGAGTACATTGTTTCTGTTAAATGAAGTCAAGAAGTTGTTGTCATTCGGCTTATTTTAATCCAACCTTTGCAATATCATTTGTTTTACCAGAACATAATAACATCATTTCTCTCTCTCTCTCTCTCTCTCTCTCTCTCTTTTTTTTTGCACATAGTTCTGTTTTTCATGTCATCAATTATAATACCAGTATTTATATATTCAATCGTAACATCAAAATGTATCAGGTGATAGAGAACATTTTAAACGCAAAACATCGAACCTGACCTGTTTATTATGGTGGAAAATAACCTGACCTGTATATTATGGTGGAAAATAACCTGACCTGTATATTATGGTGGACAATAGTGTCTGTTAATATTATTGCATTCCTAATAAAAAATCAAAAGTGATCATCAGGAAACGTTAAACTTGACATTTGTGGGGTATTTTCCAGGGCATAACTTCTGAACGTTAAACGACTGACACCAAAATCGAATTGACCTGTATTCTCGAACAATCAGTACCATATACAAATATCAAGGTATTTCTAAAAATCAAAGAAAATTTATCATAACTGATTAATCTCGGAAGGACATTTTGCTTTCACCAAAAAATCTAGCTAAATGGTTTTTTTGCTAAATTCTCAAGCCAAGTAAAAAAGCCAATGCGAATGATTTGAAACGCATAGTCCACAAAGAGATGATACTCTTGAAACAATAAAGAAGAAAAAGAAGAAAACAAACAAAAGCCAGGTTACTTTAAGAAAATAACATTCTGTCCCGGCGCGCGACACCTAGAAATATCACATTGTTAGTCGTTGATAGTCACATTTTCCCTAGTAGAGATAATAAACCCTCACCTTTCGAGCCTTAGCGAGACATTTTAAGGTTTAATTATCAAAATGCATAAAATGCAGTTATTAGTGGCCTACAAAGCACATTGCCATGTCTAGAAAATTTAAGGTAATGAAACTTTTTCCACATTAAATGAAAATATTTAATAGAAAACAAACAGTCCATTGTTAAATACCCACGTGAGGGATCAAAAGTGCACAGTTCAAAGAGACAAGACAAAATTCCTATGTTCCGGTCCGAATTCTACTGATGAGAGTTTACTCTTTGAAATGCACATATAGCATACCTATTATTATTTTATTATTATATTTCCGTATTTGTTTAACATTGGTAATTTTGTATTTAAAAAAAACCAAAAGATAAAACCAAAACAAATGGAACAAAGGCTTGGAATCCACAAACTTCTTAACAAAACAAGGTTTTGTTTATATCGATAATGGAGAGTTTCAAGCATTCTTTCACGCTGTGACGAACTGTTCGCTTATTGTCAAGTTGGCATCATAAGAACTCACCATTGTTGACTGCATGTTTTTATCCGTTTTAGTTTGAATAAAACAGTATCAAAGCAAAATGACCCTAAGTGTTTTCCAGAAGGACGTTTCGGCATTTTAATAACCGATCGATAGGTGTGAAAATTGACAGAAAGTTATCTGTATTTTAATCTCGGATAACGTCTTTTGGACGAGAGCTGAGTTACACTGCAATGTCATAAAGATCAATCTATCTTTAAACTTTATGAAAAAAAAAGATATGGGCAACATGTCAGCATTGCAACCACAAGAAAAAGAGTTGGAATTTATAAATGTAGAGGTCTCCACATAACCTTCAACAAGGGTTGAATACCACTCCTTCGATCCTGAATTCCCCCCTCTCATCTGTTTTAAAACATCATATTCTACATTGTTAACATCTTCAGGTTCTGATCTGATAAGTATCATATCTTTGTAAAATTTGCATTTTGACGTAAAGAAAAATATGACCTCAGCATACCCACATGACTGAAAGAAACGGCCGTAAGGTCGCACATACCGTTTGTTGTTAAATCAAGACAAATTTTTCAAATACCAAATCTTAATTTGCTTACTTCGGATCGATCGACTGTTCATTAAAAGAAGCAATAATAATACAGATTGAAATTGTACAAATATGACTTGCCACCGGCAAATCTTTGAAGATAATTAGAATTTTGACGAAGAATATAAGTTTAAAAGCTTTATTCCGACCATACAAATTAGTGTTTTGTGATCTTCATGCGACAAAAGACTAAAATAAAAATTTCACCTTAGCACTAATGTACTATATACAGTAGGTTTCAAATAACTGAGTCATTTTGTCATTTCTTGTAAGAATAACTACTGTGTAAAAGGATATAAAAAATCAAATATCTTTGAAGTCACAGGATTTAAGGCAAAATAAATCAAACCGATAAGATATTGTCCTGCAATCATATTAAATTTGATTTTTTATGCGTGTGTAAAAACTGTAGTTCTAAAAGGTTGCTGAAAATCGCACTTTCAATTATTTTTACTTTATTATATAGATGTATTTGGATTACAAATTAAAAAAATATAATTCTTTTTAAAAAAAATCCTTGTAAATCCCTATTTTATTATCACGAAACAAGATTTTGGGAAAACCCACATAATTCAAGTTTAGTGTATACGAATCGTTAACATTTGTTTGAGAAATTCTGAAGTTTTCAAAAGTTGCCTCCCTCTTATTTTGAAACAAATTCATAATATTTTCATTGGTTTCCTAAGACTTCCTAACCCAAACCAAATCATGAGCAATTGGCTTTAGATTGAAAAACACTTTCGTAAGTGTGGACACAGTATTTTGTTGGACACAATAATGTGCTGGACACGACTGGATAAGTGATATTTTTGACTCGTTTTATCCTCAAAACTAGTGTCACTTTTGTTTAATTTTTAATTAGGAATCATTTGAAAATCCCATCTAAATCAGAATTTTTTCATATTATTCCAAATTGAGTACTCCCTAATTTGACCCCTTTTAGATCGAAAACGGTAATAGATAGAGAAAATCTGTTGACATACTACTGAGAGCTCTCATTAAGAGGAATCAAATGCAAAAAAACCATCAAAATGTGATAAAAAATAAAAATATTTTTTAAACCCTTTGTCCCCTTTTATACAAAAAAACGGTAAATTTTACCAAAAAATGCTCAGAGTAGCTTTTAATGCATTTTTCATGATTAATCATTTGGAGAAGCCCCATCAATATCGGATAAAAAATTTCAAATTCCATATTATACAAATTGAGTCCCCCAAATTTGACCCCTTTTAGCTCGGAAACGGTAAAAGATAGAAAAAATCCGTTGACATAACACTGTAAGCTCTCAATGCAAGAAACCCATCAATTTGATGAAAAATAAAAATTTCAAACCTCCTGCAAAATCGCAATTAAAAAAAAACCCTTTGACCCCATTTATACAAAAACGGTAAATTTAACGAAAAATGCTTTCGTGACTTTTATTGCATTTTTCATGAGTAATCATTTGGAGAAAACCCCATCAATATCGGATAAAAAATATTTTTAAAATCCATATTATATGAAATTGAGCCCTCACACTTTGACCTTTTTTAGCTCGGAAACGGTAAAAAGATAGAAAGAAAAAACTCCATCAAAATCCGATAAGAAATAAAAAAAAGTTTCAAAAATTAGGGCGTGGCCATTTTTGAACCCCTTATATCTCAATAACAGAAAGAGATAGGTCATGACGCTCATGGCCTATTATGTTGACTTTTTCATGGGGAATAAAAAGAAAAAAATCCCATCAAATTTGGACAAGAAATACAGACTTGCATTTTAATTAGAGGAAAACCCCTATTAGCCCCTCTCTAAAAAGCAGGTGGGGCTAGATCCACCAAAATAAATAACAACCATTATTTATAACCAATTATTAATTTTCCAAAATATTAAAAGGATTGGTTAATTAGAACAAAAGTAAAACCTGTCTACAGACGCCAATGACAACGCCGACGACAGCATCATACCATAATAATAAAAACAACGTCAACGCATTTTCTTAAACGAATATTGTCTAATACGATATCTTTCCTTACACAATAATATTATTCACTGAGGAACGACCATTTTCGCTTGATATATTTCACATTATGCTCAATTCCGAAAAGTCGTCCCTTTTTAACATTGAGGAATTATAGTTGATTTTACCTTGTAACCACATCATAAGATTTTTTAATTAGAGGTTAAGGATTCCATGGGGTGTGTTGCGCGCAGGACAGGGAATGCTAACCCTTCCGGAGAACCTGATCCCACTCCTGTTATGTAAGTTCGTGAAACCCAAGTTATTGTTCTTGTTTTCATTTTATCTTAAGTTTGTTTCAAATTTGTCTTGTCTCTTTGGACTATACACTTTTGATCACTCACATGGGTATTCTACAATAGACTTGAACAAAAGAAAAATCTACTGTTAACGATCATACTTCACGCCGACATTGTGTATGATTATTGTTTGTACACATCTTCATTTCTCTCCTTTAAAATTTAATTGAAGGAACTTTCAACGAAAAAAAATCTGCATGTATCAACTTTAAATCCTAGATGCCGGACGGGGTATAAAATAGGCCGTTTGTTTTCAACACAAGGCTCAAAGGTCTTTACCTTTTGATGCCATAGGAAATTTAAGTGAAGATGTTCAAGAGAAAGTGGTTGTACTGCTTATAGTCTGTTGATAAAGGTGAGCCTTGTTTACACCAAGACGACGATCTTTGTTTGAAAAAAAGTAATCCACTTATTTCCCACTTTTTTCAAACATATTTCAAAGTACAATTTTGATGTTTTCTGAATAATTAATGCATCATAACATTTGTTTTCTTAGAATAAACTTAAACCGTTAATGTCATTGAATTTCTTAAACATTTTTACGAGGGAGGGGGAGTGGCGAACTGTCCACTGAAACATATGTTAATATTTCATAATGGTCATTATTTGGGGTTTTATATTACAGTTTTCAACGAAAACAATATACTGCTAAATGAAGTCAAATTAACAGAATGTTTTGAGAAAATAAGCTAGGAAGAGAAAGCAGAACTACTAAAATAATTTACAAACTATTTTAAAATTAAATACTCAAAGTTAATAAAATAAACATTAAAAGGGATTCAAAGGCCTAAAAATTATATTCTCAATTACAAACTTAATTTTTCATTAGACTGATTATAAATGTTATGCGGCTAAATTTCTGTCATTCAAATGCAAAGTATTCACAAAATTTTGAAGGGTAAAGGCTGTATGTTTGGTTTAACCTCACATATATTTACAACAATGTAAAGATAAGGCAAATATTTACCAAATAATAAGTTTAATTGTTGAACAGCACCTCACATTGTATTATTAAACCGCGTTTGATTTGGAATGATCCATTTACGTCCAAAAATATTCGATTTGCAGAAAATAAGTAGCATTTAAAACATGATAAAGCTAAAAAAAAAAACAATTGAGCTAAAATTAAATAAGGTAAGTTCTAATGCTTTATAACCAAATTTGACCTCAGATTTGTATTGGAATGCATTTTTGAAAAATCTATTATGTATAAATCTTCCATTTTCCAGATTGGAAAAGAAATATTGACTTTATGCAACATTTACACTAATTAGAATGGTTCTAAGACATTTATCTCTTTTTGAATCCATGACTGTTATTAAAATACAAGTGGAATGCAATTTTTTGGAAGAAGGAGTAGAATTTTCTAAACTTTGAGATGAGCAACATTTTAGAATCGGGTTCTTGAGCTTACAAATAAATTAAATTGATTGATTGATTGTTGGTTGCTTAACGTCCAGTGGCAAATATTTCATGCATATTCAGGACGAGAACAAGTTCAAAACTTGTCAATATCGAAAAGGGGTGGGTTGGGACACAACAGGGCAACGGTTTTTGACTGGCACTGGAAAAAGGGAGTGATGGGTAGGGACGGAAGATTTAGCCTTTTGTAGCAGCATTAACCTTCTCTTTTTCGAAAACTACAAAAAAGGTCTTTTACGTGCAAGGAATGTGGCACTCTCCAAACACGTCACCCACTATGGTCCACGACCAGGCTTTCCGTATTATAACCTGGCAACCCCCAAACCATTCCTGTCCGC
Source organism: Geukensia granosissima (assembly GCA_032357055.1). Taxonomy (NCBI): domain Eukaryota; kingdom Metazoa; phylum Mollusca; class Bivalvia; order Mytilida; family Mytilidae; genus Geukensia; species Geukensia granosissima. The sequence continues at coordinate 7,608 of JAULBM010342507.1, forward strand.
CACCTGAGGTTCGCGGTGAATCGAGCCTAAGGAGACCGCTCCGATGCCCAGAACAAATAAATAGCATGATTCACGGTTTGTATATTACTCGGTTGATATGCTACTCCAGGGCTTGTGCTTCCTATCGAAATTTTAATGATAGAGGGTTGCTACTGAAACAAGGATTACTCGTAAAAAGAGTGCTTCTTTTTCTGTGTTTCCTGTGTTTTGGTTCTAATGCTACTGATGAGAGGTTAGTTACTCCTTGAAATGTACATATAGCATATCAAAATTCTCCGTATTTACTCAACAATGGAAATTAAGTATTTTAAAACCACTGGGTCGATACCTCTGCAGGTGGAACATGTTTTCGAGGGTATTCACCAGGTCAGACTTGTCTTTATCAAAGAATGTCTTCAAAAATTTGTTGCTATTTTAAAATTCTAAAGCACTGGAAAAAAAAACGAAGAAGTATTGAAGTTATAGGTTATCCCTGCCGTCTAATTTGGTTGCTCTTTCGATTTGTTCGGATTTGAATGCTTCTGTTACTATGTTTAAATCTGAGACTTCCTGTGTTTTGGTTCGAATGATACTGATTAGAGGTTACTCTAAATTAATTTTGTTAAATATATTTAAATGTCCACAAAGCATACAAAAATTCTCCATCTTTTTTTCAAAATTGGTATTTGTGTATATTAAGTCATTACTAGGAAAGGTGTTCGGTCGCCAGCGTGTTTTAGTAGATCGGTACGAAATATTCATTTCACACATTACTATGTATATTTCCCAGTTTAAAATTTAAAGAGTTTGGGCTAAATCATTTGGCGTTACTGTTCTTTTATTCAAATGAAATTGAGACTTGTTTTGAAATACCAGTATCTTCGCCTTCCGAGAGTCGCATTTGTCCGCATGGAACGAAAAGTTTGACGTCTTTAAGAATTCTTTCACTAACCTGTAAACAAAGACGTATCTACATCCGTTTCCAACTGTTGACTTTGCTGCCTAAAAGGGTTATAACGTGGTAAACTGTGTAATACAAATGTATAGTGTGACATGGGAAGAACGTCTTTTATTGTGAGGTAAAAAGTTTCCTGAAATTAAAAAATACATACATGTAATTTAGTCTATTTAATTTTTTTTCTGTTAGATTAGTAATATTTTGTTAGGTTAGCAATTAGGAACATTTTGCTTTACTGATATTTAATGTGATCTATTTAAGATCGCATGAACACTACATAATAAGTTGGCAAATCACAGTTTGTTGTATTTTTGTCGGTGAGCATTATTCTTAAAGACAACCATTTGATTTTATTCATATGTGAAGAAGATAAAAGTTAAGGCGATCGTGTTTTTTAATACAAATTATTCGTCAAAACGTCATGATATAGAACAAAAACTCAATATAAAAAAATAATTCAAACTAGAGGCTCGGAATGCTATCTTATTGCTTGTCTGACATTGGGCCAATCAGAAACAAACAGAAAATGGGTTCCTGTTAAATAGATTTATTTGGCCAAGCGGTTTTAGAGGAGAAAATGTTTTACTCATTCAGAAGATAGTATCGTCGATGGTGGTTATATTTTAATTAAAATCAAGACAAAATGAGGTTGAGAAAATTTTATAGAGAACCTCATAAAGATGTTCCACCTCAAATTAATCCATTTGGTCAAGCGATTGCTGGGAATATTTTTAGTGTATCAGCCAATAATATATAAAAATCGATCACGGTGGACACGTTTTTGTCTGATTGGAACAAAATTTTAAAAGGACCTTGCAAACCTTGCTTTCTTTTTTTGGCCAAGCAGTTTCCGAAAAGTCGATATTTTTATTTTAAGCCAATCAGGAACTAGAACCGTCCACGGCATCAATGTTACTTTTTTGCTGGGAACAGTATGGCCTCTCGTTTCAAGAGGAGAAGATGGAATGTAAGGACAGAGCGCGAAAATAGCTCACCTGTCCGTTGGCCATGTGAGCTTAAAATGAAAGTTAAAAACAAAACTTAAGACAATTCGATACGCATCACAGATGGTCGCTTTCGTGTTCAATACATGAAATGTCCTGGCTGTTATGATAATAAATATTTACATATGAATTTATAATAATGCTGGAGTTGTTTTGGAGCTGAAGTATGAAACACCGGCTTTTTCCAAAATCGCTGCCTTCTTTGCCTTCCATGTTGATTTGGTATCCCCGAATCGCTTGTGTAAGTTCTGAAGAAAACAATAACATTTTCATTTGCAGTTTACTCTACTGAAGACACGGATGTTATCTTTAAATCATTTATCAGACAAATGTGATACATGGCAATAAAGGGCAGTCACAATTCAGTCAATTTATAATTTATATTACCAAAACAATAAACATATTGTTAAAAGACCAAAGAAAATGAAATAATGATGAGTTGAATTCCAAGATAGATGTTTTATTTGATAAAAACTAAATTATTAAGAAGTATATGTAAAATATATTATATATTTAAATTTCTTTCTATGGCCTTTTTGTTAATACATTATTGTTAAGAAAAACATACTACTGAAAAACTGCTGCCAAACGAGTAATATACCAATGGATCCGTCTTTTAAAACCATCTTAGATCTGAAGTTTAACGGAGTACTAATCGGAAGTCCCGAAATGCTTCCACCATATAACAACGGATATTCCTCAGAAATATATTGTGGATCACAGTCTGTAACATATATATATATATGGGAATTGTATGTAATAGGTTGTAAAATGCTTCTTAACACATGTCAAAATGTTATAATGTACCAATTGAACATATTATAATCAAAGACTATAAATTTGGTAAGTGAAACAAAAAATCATTTTATGTCACTGTCTAAAAGTCTTATACAGGTTTTGACTAACAACGGGTTTGACTACTGAGTAGTGAGTGACAGAACGGGTGCCACTAGCGGAGCAGTAGTTGCTTACCCATCCGGATCACCTGAACTCACCCTGGTTTTTGTAGGCTTTAGTTTTCAGTGTAGTGTTGTGTGTTCTATGTTGTCTTTCGTTTCAATATATTGGTATTGTCTGTTTTCTGACTTAACGATTTCTGTCTGCCACTTTGGTATCTTCAAATTTCTTTCACAGCGTACCGTCGATATCATTGATTGAAACGTGGTGACATATTCAGTGAAAGCTATGGTTACATCTGAGCTCCACTCATATTTCATTTCTTGCCTTCTGTCATACCATAGAATGGTTCCTTCAGCCAGGAATGTAAGATTTAATTTGACATGATGAGACTCAACGTGACCTAAGGTTGATACGATATTGGCCTAGCTAAAATCTGAAGCAAAACATCGCGTGATTCGTTAATCACAAAAAGTTTTAAATGTGATCCGCAATAACTGTAAAATATTTTTACGCCGTGAAAACGTTAAAGCTTCAAAATATATGTGCGATCGTGTAAAAGGCCTTACAATTGAGACCTCGAATAAACCAAAGCTTATTCTTGTATACTGAGTTGAAAATATATAACTGTAACGTTGTCTTACCCACCTGGTATATGCGTATACAAAGAGCAAGATAGTTTTGCCTGAAAATAAAGAAAACTAGATTTTAACAGTAAATAACATGTTTTGGTGGGTTTTCTAGAAATTAAAGTATCTTTTGTTCGAAATCCTACTTCGCCAAACCGATCAAATAAAAGCAAATATTTTGTATGTGATAATTTGAAAACTAAGTAAAGGAGCCGAGATGTTTTACTAAAAGGATATGATGTATATATGTACTATCAAATTCCCCGCTCACTTTTTTAAGTAACTGTAATTTACGTGATGTACACAACCTAATTACAGTACAAACCAAGAATCGATCTATTAAAAGGAATTTGAAGATACCAAAGGGGCAGACAGAAATCGTTAAGATAGAAGGTAGACAAGACCATGGCACACAAAATAAAATGATTGTCAAACACAGAACACTGCACTGATAACTAAAGCTAGAGCAACATAAAGCCTACAAAAAAATTTCAGAAATTTAGAAAAAACCTCTCAAAAGATTTTTTATCAGAAAATTGATAAAAAAATATGGAAAATCTATGCCTGAAAGACATAATCAACATCTTACATACATTTTAAACAAATCTTAAAAAGCTTTATTTAACTGCGTGTAAAGCTTACCTTCATTGGAAAACGCTAGAGATCGAATTAAATATACAGTTCATGGCGACATGAAAGCCGATAAGCCAAATATAAAGAAAATACGGAATTTCACAAATAACAATATGGTAAAGATGAAAACTGTTTCTTTCCAACATACGTCCCAGCAAACTGGTTGTCAGTGAAGAAGAACACCCAAGCATGACATAAAAGAAATGAAAATAAAAAAGCTATGAAACTGACAGACCTTATTTTGTTATTAACCACTCTAATTCAAACAAAAAGCACTCAGAAGATGACATTTGCGGAATGCTAGATTTCTTTATTGACAACATTTTTGTAATGTTTGGCGTGCGTGTGTTTCAACAGACTGTCTGTATTCCAATGGGGACCAACTGTACATCCCTTCTCGCCGATTTATTCCTTTATTCGTATGAAGCTGACATCATACAGAGCCTTCTACAGAGAAAAGAGAACAAGTTGGCTCAAACTTTTGGTTTCACGTTCATCTATATAGATGATGTCCTTTCACTGAACAACTCTAAATTTGGTGACTATGTTGACCTCATCTTTCCCATGGAACTTGAAATCAAAGATACTACAGAAACAGAAAGGTGCGCTTCTTACCTAGACTTACACCTAGAAATTGACAGTAAGGGCGGGTTAGGAACAAAACTTTACGACAAGAGAGACGACTTTGATTTTCCCATTGTAAACTTTCCGTTCATGTCTAGCAACATTCCTGCCGCACCTGCATACGGAGTGTATATCTCTCAATTGATACGCTACTCCAGGGCTTGTGCTTCCTATCAAGATTTTAT
>JAULBM010342518.1:0-12516 GCA_032357055.1 Geukensia granosissima
ATGTTCGTAAGCTTTATTACAATAATTCATGATCATTTCTTTCAATTTAGATAGAGCACTAGTCAAAAGGACAGAAAACGCAGTTTCAGAAATTTGGTTCTAGGAAGGAACTAACCTTATTTAGTTATAACACACTCTGATACTTACAAAAAGTACTCTGAAGATGACATTAGCAGAATGGTTGATTACCTGGTTGAAAACATTTTTGGAAAGTGTTGCACACGTGTTTCTCTACAGACTTTCGGTTTTCAATGGAAACCCTATGTGCACCTATTTTCGCCTATTTATTTTTCTATTCGGATAAAGCTGACTATACATACAGAGATTTCGACACAAATAAAAGGAAAAGGCGGCTTAGTCTTTTGGTTTGGTTTGATGTTCAACTATTTAGATGATGTACTTTTGCTGAATAATTCTCAATTTGGTGACTATGTTGACCGTATCTATCGCATTGAATTTAAGAACAAAACTTAATGAAAAGAGAGATGTCTTTTATTTTCCCATTGTAAACTTTTTGGTTCTTTTGTTGCAACATTCTAATCGCACCTGAATATGGAGTGTGTATTGTTTAGCTGATGCGCTACTCCTTGGTTTGTACTTCCAATCAGGATGTTAATGATAGAGGGTTGCAGCTTCTAAACCAAAGATTTCTCGTGGAAAGATTCAACTATCATTCTAAAATTATTCCCTTGCCATCATGATTTTATTGACTATTAGGAAATATCCATTTCACACATGACACTGAAAATCTTTTCACTATCTTGAGCGGCTTTGACGAGTGAGTACACAACGAGTGACACTAATGAAGCAAGAGATGCATTCCCTTCCAGGGCACCTGCACTCACACTATTTTTGTAAGGCTCGTATTATTTCAGCTTAAGTTGTTAGTTTTGTGTTTTGTGAGCTTTGTTTGTCTTTCATTTAATTTTGTTGGCCATGGTCTTGTTTGTCTTCCGACTAAACGATTTAAGTCTGTTCTTTTGGTATCGTCGAATATTTTTTACTGCCTGTAAAGTTCAGGACTTCAATAAAGCGTAGTTGCACTGTATAAAATAACGAATAATTTAAACAAAATAATGACAGTGTTTACATTTGGGTCAAAAGGTCATTGCGCAACTGTTTACATTTCAACGTATCTATTGGGTATGCTTTTAGTTTTTTAACCGAGTTGGAAGAGTATTAGGTCACAGAGCACATGCAGCATCAAAGTGTACCGAGGATTTTCAGTCCACAAAATTTTTAATATAAATTTAACCATCTCTGTCTATGGAGTCGACCCCAAATGTCATGTAAACAGACAAAATTTAGCATTTTTTGCAATTCAAAACCTATAATTACAATTTTTATTCTAGAAAAAAAATATCTTAAATCCATCCTATCTAAATCCTCAGCTTTGCTGTGTATTTGCGTAACAGAAAATTTAATATCATTTTAGGTAAATTCCAGCCCTCTTTGATTGAATATAAATCTACAGGATAAAAAAATTTTAAAACCTATTAACGACATTGGCTTAGTTCAAAATACTTCACTCGTGCCTACATACATCGTCTTAAAATACGTTCTTAATGAATTTCTTGGTGATATTTTAAATGGTAAGTTTAGACTGTGAACAATGACAGAGAGACATAGAATTCTTAAAAGATTGTTTACGATTTAATCCCATGACAACTTTTTCTCGATTCAAAAGATAATTTAATACTTTTAATTAATTTCTTAACTTGGTAAGCTTTTGATTACTATCCATGGATAAGATAGGATTTTTAATTCAAAGAAACAACATATTATATATCTGCTTATAAATTTGAATAAAAAGATTTTGTGTAAAGTTATGCTTTTCATTACCGGAAAGATTCAACTACTTTATTATAGTAACTACATTGATTAGACAAAAAGTCAATCAGCTTAATTTTTTAAACATTTCAAAAGCTGCTCTAGAACGGTCATAATCGAAGACAGTTTTTTTAATAAAAAACGATGTTCACATTAATTCACAGTTCTTCGGTTTCACAAATCTGGTAGTTTCATTATAAATCTTTGAACCATGTAGTTTGCCGACTGGTCCCGGATCATTGTAGCCTTTCACCTATACGGCGTAAGTTAGCTCCTGACTCTGTACAATGCAAAAATGGTCAGATAAATCACGTCGCACGTGATAGGTTTGTCAGTAACCTGTCTAAGGTCGATGGTTCTCTGCGGGTTCTCCGGCTTCCTCCACCAGTAAAACTGACCGACTCGATATGATTGAAATATTGTAAAAAGTGACATTAAACAAAAACAGAACTGTTTATGATATTTAATAAAAGTAAAAACGAAGAGTAAATTATTTCTGTCGACAGTTTTTACTTTCAAAGAGAAAGAATCAAGAATGTTAAGTATATGCATTCTGCACATGCATGGCTATTTGTAATTGGTATAATCGTCGGTTTCCTACATCAAGAATGGTTAACTATATGCTTTCTGCACATGCATGGCTATTTGTCATTGGTTAAATCATCGTTTTCACACAAACTATATAGAAAATGACTTGGGAACAGCGTCTATGACACTTAACATATATACATCGATTCATGATTTATACCCCCAAATTTACAAATGGCATGAAAAATCCTTTAAGTCCTTTTCTATTTGAAGTATAGTTTTTGTTAAATCGCGATTTTTAATAAAGGCCATCAAAATTTGCCGATGAGAAATGGTATCAAAAGGCGGTGATAGGTTTCACAAAATGATTTGTAGACGTATTGACATTTGATTACTATGCGTTCAAAAATCAAAAATACTAGTCAATAGAAGAAAAGAAACAAGGTATTTCATCTTCATTTTGAGCTTTATAGTATTATAAATGTCATTTGGTAGAAGGTTGTGCATTTATAATGTCATTGGGCTCTAGTTGAATATTTAAAAAAACAAAAATTGGTGACAAAATATACCATATTTGAAAGTATGAACTATTACATTGTAATTCAAACAGGTCAAAGACATTTTTTTTTATCTTTGGGTTACGACAAAAATTCTCATATATTCCAGTGCAGGAAGCTGAACTAAAGAAAGTGGTAGTAGCGAGTTTAAAATCTTGGAAAGCGAGATCAGGTAAGGTTTACAATGTGTAGACGAAAGGAAAATGTCAAACATCAAAGCATAAAAAGCGCATCCTGATTAAGTTTTACATGATTATGCCTTTTTTGCTTTAAAGAAGAATAATATTGTGTTAAAATTCCATTCAGATATGTAACTTCATAACGACATAAATAATTTTATTTTGTTTGAACGCAAATTCTCAACGGTAGAGAGATGCGTTCAATTTAAAGTACATTAAACGCTGGATAAAAAGTAATTTTATTAGACATGCATTGTATACCAAATATTTTATAAACAAAGCAGAAATGTATTGTAATGTTTTTTATAAAAATTTTTAATGTTCTTCTTCGGCCCCAACGATTTACTCTGATAAGTAAATGACTAAACGATTGGGACTTCGTACTGAAGATACATCATGTTTACAACACAGAATCTAGACAAATATTAATCTTTTACAAACATTCTAAAAATGGTTGATTAAAGAATTGTTGATTGCAAATTTAACATAGTTCTGGCAAAAGTGTCTGGTGTTGTAAACGCAACTATTCAATGGTATCACCATGCGCATTTCTTGAGAGCACTTTTCGGGATTCCTCTTGGGTTTCCCTTTCCAAATCTTGAAGAGAGTAGAGAAGGAATATACACATTCTTCTCCTTACCGGAAATAAACTCTAGTATACTGTTATCAGCTGACTTCTTTTAAGAATAAAGCAAAACTTTATATATTTTCCTACGGCCGATTTCCGTTTAATGGAATTACTTAATTGAAAATTCAATTTGAATGAAAAATCAAATTACCTTGCAATGCCAAAATGGACTAAACATTGTCTGCATCACTTTCCAACAGTTTTATAAGGAATTCGAAGATACCAAATGGGGCAGATAGAAATTGTTATGTCGGAAGACAGACAAGACCATGGCCAACAAAATGAAACGAAAAAAACATAGAACACACAGTACACTAAAGCTGGAGTAACACGAACCCTACAATAGATTTTATTTATTTTTATTGCGACCGTACATACGCTATAAAGAGGAATGTCAACAATTAAAGATAACATTATCTTACAAAAAATATGAAAAATGAAAGATATTCCATAAATGTTAAGAACAGTGCACCAAGTAATTCCATTAACACAAATAACATATAGAATGAGCATTATTCTCTGAGAATCTTGTTAAGCTGACCACCTCTACATTTTCCTTTATTTTTTAATTCTGCTGAAATTTTGGAATTTCAGGTAATGTGCGAAACTGTTAAACATATTGGCCAGTTTCATGTAATTCAAGGTTGTTTCAAATAAATTTGACATTACGGATGATCCTTAATGGGACGAAGAATGATGCTCATGATACGAAGCTTTGGTTTATCAGTTTTGTCAAATAAGAGATGAAGGTGCATTTCAAAATTTGCTCAAACATAGAAAATAAATCTGAAATGCATTTGCCTGAAAACTAATTTAGACAAAGTGTATTAATGGGACGAGGAATGATGCTCATGATACGAAGCATTGGTTCTAAAGGTATTGCCAAACAAGAGATGAAGGTGCATTTCGAAATTTGCTCTAACATAGAAAAGAACTCTGCAATGCGTTTGCCTGAAAACTAATTCAGACAATGTGTTTCGGCTTCAATGAAACTTATAATTATTCCGTTCAACGTTTGTAAAATACATTGTAATAAAACATTATCTAAGTCAATTTTCAACAGTTTTATTTTATTCATTTTTATTGCAACCGTCCTGACGCTACAAAGTGGAGTTTCAAAAAAAAACAACTAAAGGAAACATTATCTTACAAAAAATATGAAAAATCAAACATATTCCTTAAATGTCAAGAGAAGTACACCAAGTAATTCCATTAACAAAAATAACATATAGAATGAGCATTATGCTCTGAGGATCTTGTTTAGCTGACCACCTCTATATTTTCCTTGATTTTTATTATTCTACTGTAATTCTGGAATTTTAGGTAATGTGCGAAACTGTTAACCACATTGACCAGTTTCATGTATTTGGCATTACGGATGGGCCTTAATGGGACGAGGAATGATGCTCATGATACGAAGCATTTTTTAAACAGTATTGCAAAACAAGGGATGATGGTGCATTTCGAAATTCACAAAAAATAATTCTGAATTGCATTCACCTGAAAACAAATTCAGACAAACTTTATCGGCTTCGGTGAAACTTATAATTATTCTGTTAAAAGTTTGAAAAATGCGTTGCAATAAAAACGTAACAAATCAAACTACAGTTTATTTTAAAAATATTAAAATAATCTTAAAACTTTGAAATATATATGAAACAAAAAACAATCCAACAAGACGGTTTGGCATATAAATTTTATCTGTGATTCTTGATTTTCTGGAACTTTGACGGATATTATTTTAATGTTGTAGTTTAACAGTCAAAAACACTACCAAAAACAGAAATGTATCCTAAATTTGCATATTCTCCTAAAATTAAAAAAATTTGAAATTCCAATTTTAATTTTTATACATATTCTAAGCATCAAATATGTTTATCTAACAATGTTGCAAAAGAATTTCAAATATTTTGCAAATATGTTAAATTCTATTGTTTAAGGTAAGAAAAGTTCATTTGGTTGCTTTTAAAAATCCGAGCATAGAAAATTGATGAGACTTTGGGATTATATTCAAATTTGCAATATCTTTATTTACCATGCTCAGATTTTTACCCAGACAAATATGATGAGTTTTAGGGCCATTTCACCTTTCATGACCTCATTTCATATATGGTAGTAGTCCTGACTGCTAAAATCATCTTAGAGCACTTGCATAACGATTTTTGTTTAAAAATCTGTTAAGTTTGGAACTTGCACGGATGCGCATATTAACAAATGTTTCAGTTTAAAAACATCTAAAAATATTTTGTTTATCACTTAATGTAAGCAACTTTAAAATAACAACGGTCTGAAAAAAATGTTATAATATTGCTCACAGAAAGAATTCAACGATACCTAAATGGCAGACACAAATCGTTAAATCAGAAGACAGACAAAACTATGGTCAACAAAAAAGAAACGAAAGACAAACATAATACCCAAAACACTGCACTAAAACCTTAAGTTAGAGTTACACGATATCTACAAACTAGGGTGATTTCAGGTGATCCGGGATGGCAACCAACTCCTGCTCAATTAGAAGCAATCGTCGTTTTACTCAGTAGACAAAGCCGGTCTAAAGTTGCAATCTATGTTAGTTTCAACCAACGGATTTTTTTGTGGGAAGATATCAGTCGTCATTTGTGAAATGGATATTTCGAAACGGTTAAGCAGATCATGACGGCGACCAAAAAATTTCCGGAGTGATGACTCTAATCTTTCCTTGAGAAACCCCTGCAACCCTCTATCAATAAAATCCTGATCGGAAGCACAAGCTCAGGAGAAGGGTATCAACTGAGAAATATACACTCCGTATGCAGTTGTGGTTGGAATGTTGCTAGAAATGAACGAAACGTTTACAATGGGAATATCATCTCTCTTGTAGTAAAGTTTTGTTGTTAACCCGCCGTTACTGTCAATTTCTAGATGTTAGTCTTGGTAAGCAGCAGACTTTGATTTCAAGCTACTCATGGGATTGTTGTGGTCAACATAGTCACCAAATTTGGAGTTATTCAGTGAAAAGACATCATCTATATAATGGAACTTTAAACCAAAGGATTGAGCCAACTTTTTCTCTTTTCTCTCCAGAAGGCTCTCTATTAAGTCAGCTTCATACGAATAATGGCATAAATCGGTGAGAAGGGGTGCACAGTTGGTTCCCATTGGAATGCCGACAGTCTGTTGAAACACGCCTCCGCCAAACAAAACCAAGATGTTGTCAATCAAGAAATCTAGCTTTCTCCAAATTTCACCTTCAGAGTACTTGTTACAATCAGAGTGGTTAATAACAAAATAAGGTTTGTCCTTCCCTGGAACAAAATATTTGAATCTGCGTTTGCCATCTATTTAAACAACACAAAATTGAACTAAAGCTCTTAATTTTTCTTTGAGCTTTATATATGGAATAGTGGTATACAAGGTGGAAAAAGCAAATGTTTTGATGCTATTACAAGAGGAAAGGGATCTGAACCTTGATTTGAGGCATTCTACCATATCTTTGGAATGGCTTGTTTCCCAGTAAATCTGGAGCCCGTTTTTTACTGCTGATAGACAAACCGTCAGTAACCTGGAAATAGCTTTTTTGGACATTTGGCAGACACTGCAATGTTATGTGGTTGTAAAGGGAATTCGAAGATACCAATGGGGTAAACAGAAATCGTTATGTCGGAAGACAGATAAGACTATGGGCAACAAAATGAAACGAAAGACAAACAATGAGCACACAACACTACACTGAAAACTAAAGCTGGAGTAACACGAACCCTACAAAAACCAAGGTGAGTTCAGGTAAAGACAATTATGGAATCTAGTAAGGGAAGAAAGATCAAATTCTTCCTTCTAAGTTGAAATTCCAAAAGAAGACAAAACTCACTGATGATAATCAAGGACTTACTCTTTGGTAATTATCGTCGGGGTATATGTTGGGTTGCCAAATGAATAGTCAATACCTAGCTCCTTTATCAAGCAGCCTATAAGGTGACTTACAAAAAAACATGTTGTTAGGGGTTTTATCAGAGGGGACGACAACATATTTGTCATGTAGTTTAGAGAGATGTCTGGCAACACTCGGATCTTTGAAGACCGATTTCGCTTATGTATTCATAGAACTTTTTAACTTGTGAATTCGTATTTGTTTCAACGACCTCACAGCTTTCACCAATTTGGAAAGGGTAACTAGTTCCTTTCCTTTGCGCTTCGCCCACTTTTTGGCATATTCCTTCCATAAGGATTTTGAAATTGAACTTCCAGTTTATTGGTAGGGGCTCACGTAAATTTGGTCCTTCGACAAACGCGTTTCGCAGAGAAATGTTTTCGACAATGTTAAGGTCACCAGTAATCATGTGGCCGGCAGGACTATATCTGAATGAAGAACAAGCGTAGTCCGAAGATTTAGACCGTAAGTCGTCGATGTTGGGATTCTTCAACAAGTGTTTGAAGTTGAAAATCTTGATTGCAATAGATGTATTAAATGAATGGTATAGATTGATCTTAAAAATAAGGTGGAATTTAAGATTTGATGGATTTTGATGGAGGATATTGCTTTAATTGATAGCTTCAATATCTTTGTTAGCAAGCAAAAATTTAAGAAACGAAGACATTTATCCCTTAAATCGGATTTTTATCCAGATGCAAGTCTCACTTAAGAATACGATGTTTAGTTTGCCTTCCTCTTTTACTAGTTTCCGGAGATGTCTTTTAGATGACAACTCTTTTATCTGTTTATGGCAGCAGATGACAAATAATTTAAATTGTCTGTGGAAAGACAGCAAAAATGTTTCGCATAAGCAGAGTGTATAGTTTATGTAAATAAATAAATGTTTACTCCATTTACATTTTTGTAATTTAGACGTATCCTGCATACGGTTCGATGGGATGATGAATACCAACTTTCTGCAAGATTTGGTTTGCACGTAATAAGGGAACGCGTTGTGCTGTAGATCTATTGTCGGTCATGAACAGAACATGTATTGTACTGAATTGTGTCCATACGAGGGAAGTGATACATTTCCAAATGTTCATTCTAGTCTCAATAACTGCGAAGATGGCGAAAATGATCAAAATGAAGGTGATGACGATATTTAACGTTAGGTTCTCAGTTGTGTTTATAAATTATAATGACGTTTGAAGTATCCGCTAAAGTCAAATCTTAGGTCTTGCAGCCGTTTGTCACACGTTGCATTTCTGAAACCAGTTCTGCCCCTTTGGTATCTTCGAATTCCTTTTAATATTATGCAGTCAGAAAGTAATAAAACTTCATAAGATTTAAGAAAACGACTTGAGTAAGTATTAATTGTACTGTTATCGTGAATGCTGAATTGTTCATATACTGTATTTTTATATTCGTTTTTGCCGTGAAATAAATTTAATTTTGGGTATGATTGCACTTTTAAAGTTATTATTCTTGAAAGAGGTCCTGTTGTTTATTATCGATAAAACTATGTTCTTTTGGTGTTTTATGCTGTAAAACATTTCTAAAAACATTTCAGAATGTTGTATTTTTTAAAAACGGTATTTTTTCATCTAACCTCATACAACTGACTAAGATAGATCTTGTATTTTTGCAAAATTCTGATTTTTCTCGTTGTTTCCCTCACTTAAATGGATATTAAAACATGTTAGGAAGCCTATATTTATTTGGGTGATAAATAAGAAAAAAGTCTTAACGTCTTAGTTTTTATACGTTTTAAGTATTCCTACCTCAACTTCGTGAAAGAAATTCATTATTGTGAGATTTTTTTAACTGAATAATCTCCCCTTGGACTTTGACCTCATTTAAAAGAAATTACGACCGGTTATTTCTGAAAATACACAAAAAAAGTTTTCAAACAGTATGAAGTTGATGTTAGATGGGTGCATTAAAATCAGGAAAACGCCTTCTTAATAACTCGCTTAATATATTATGATCTGAGATTTTAAATATTTACATGTACAATTTCCTTAAGAAATTGCTTAAGTATACAAAACGGTGCAGAAGAGAGACTGCTTAATTCACTGATAGAAACGGACAAGATTATTATTAGTTATAGGAGAAGTAAAGATTTCTTCCAGAACAACCAGAGGTTTGTTTTAAGAGACAGACTATTTAATTCTCTCAAAAATTGATAATTTGATTTTGACTTTGAGACAAAAATATTAAGGATCTATGTTTTCAATCAGCTTTCAAATTAAGGAATCACTAAATGGCGATTGTTTTCCTTCCTAAAACTCTTTTAACATCAGCTTTCAAATTATGGAATCACTAAATGGCGATTGTTTTCCTTCCTAAAACTCTTTTAACATCAAGAGCCGGACATTTTACAATTGCAAGCCTTCGCGATGTTGTTGTAGTATGATGTTGTCTGTCTCATCTAAGTAGAACATACATACCTTGTTTGAAACTAATTAAATTAAAATTACCCTGGAACCTTTAAATCTTTTTTAAATTGACATTATGATGATTGTTGATTTAAATGATGTGGCAGGTCGTACAGAGCCCTGTTGGTCTCTCACAGATTATAAAGTGTCTTTTACAGTCCTGCGCTGAAGATGTGTAAAGTCTAGCGCTGGATATGTAAAGTCTAGCGCCAGAGATTTAAAGTCTAGCGCTGGAGATGTAAAGTCCAGCGCTGAAGATGTAAAGTCTAGCGCTGGAGATGTAAAGTCCAGCGCTGGAGATCTAAAGTCTAGCGCTGGAGATGTAAAGTTAAGCGCAGAAGATGTAAAGTCTAGCACTGGGGATGTAAAGTCTAGTGTTGGAGATGTGTAAAATCTAGCGCTGGAGATATGCAAAGTCTAGCGCTGGGTATGTAAAATCAAGCGCTGGAGATGTAAAGTTTAGCGCTTGAGATGTAAAGTCCAGCTCTGGAAATCTAAAGTCAAGCGCTGGAGATCTAAATTCAAGCGCTGGAGATGTAAACTCTGGCGCTGGATATGTAAGGGCAAGCGCTGGAGTTGTAAAGTTAAACGCTAGAAATGTAAAATCAAGCGCTGGAGATGTAAAGTCAAACGCTGGAGATGGAAAATCAAGCGCTGGAGATGTAAAGTCAAGCGCTGGAGATGTAAAGTCTAGCGCTGAAGATGTAAAGTACTGCGCTGGAGATTCAAAGTCCAGCGCTGGAGATTCAAAGTCCTGCGCTGGAGATTCAAAGTCCTGCGCTGGAGATGTAAAGTCAAGTGTGAAGATTTAAAAACCAGGACTCCGTGGTACCGTTTCACTTAAGGTCGTAAGAGTTACAACCAGTCGACAGTAGGTGAAACAATACCCAGTGCTTTCAAAGTAATCAAGATGAATAATTCCTACAAAAATTTATTATCTTTGAATTCACTTTAGCTATTATTATACTGTAACCTTTATATAAATTTATGCAAGTCTGATAAACCAGAAGCTCTAAAGTCTGTAATCTTTTACCTGGTTTAACTGAACTTATTGATATTTTCTACGCAAAACTATGTTTGGCTGCGGAAGCTATCTTTGATTTCTAAAAATTGGCACCAAAATCATAACATTTTCTTTGTATTGAGTCAGTACAGATTGCAAAGTTTGAACAAAATAAATTCTGTGTTTTGACAAATTTGTTTGACGGTTTGGTCTAACTTGAATCTCAGGGGTGCACCATAGCCTGTGTCGCTGATCTTGTAACCCGATCCTGGTCCCAAGGCATAGCACATGAAAGCAATATTGGATACGAAGATATATTGTAGATCCTTTATTCATTATTCGTTATGTGGAACTCGAAGGGGACAGATTAATTTATTTCTACTTAACCAAAAATTAGAGTAATCAGGAGTAAATTTACTTAAATATCACTACAAATGGTCGAAACATTCTGTTCGAGTTATCCGACAATTCGACTTACCGTATTCCGCGTATTAAGCTCCCAGGGCGCTTACAAAATTCCAAAGATGGAGCGTTTATTGAAATTGACAAAACCCGGAATTTTTACCGCTTCGAAACTGTTTCTGGAGTAAAATTACCATTTCAATTGTGTTTCCAGTTTGAGCTCATGCCACAAACAGAAACATACTGATGTTTCTACGCAAAAAAGATACTTTTTGGTTATTTTAGAGGGCTCTAATTATTTTTTTGTTGGAAAACTAGGTAGGGGTGCTTAATACGATGAATACGGTACATGTGTTCGAGATAACGAGAGTTGACTGTATTTTCAAAGTTTTTAACACTAGGCCTTGTAGTTTCAGAGGACAAGACTTCAGTTTTATTTCTACCAGTCAGAAGCAAGAATTTCCCATGGGGACCATTTTTGAAATCAAATCGGCATAAAATGAGGAATCTTTGTATAGGACTTCCCATATACCATTCCCACCAAGTTACTTGTAGTTTCAAAGGAAAACATTTTTTGATTTCGACGAATCAGAGACAGGTACTGCCCATGGTCACGGTAATGGTGGCTATGTTTGAGGTTGAATCAACACGAAATCTTTGTACAGGACTTCATCATTCCTACCATTTTTGTTAAGTTACCGAATATACTTTGACAGGTGATGATTTTAAATTTCGAAAAAAGAATTGCCCATGGTATTATTGGCTGCTATGTTTGATTGCACAAAACGTGAAATCTTTGTAGAGAACCTCCCATATTTCATTCCTACAAAGTAACAGTTCAGTAAACCTTGTAGTTTCAGAGGAAAAAATTGTTTATTTCGACAAATCAGAAACAAGTATTGCCCGTTGTGGCCATGTTTGAAAATCAATCGGCACAAAATGAGGAATCTGTTTAGAGGACCCTCCATACACATTCCTTCAAAATTTGGTTCCAATTGACCAAGCAATTTTGAAGTAGAAGATTAAAAATGTGAAATTTTTACAGACGGAGGATAG
>JAULBM010342529.1:0-12514 GCA_032357055.1 Geukensia granosissima
TTGTCTGCTAGTTAAAACCTTAAGGCAACCGATCAGGAAACCAAGTTTTCCTTCGCTATGGTGTCAATATAAACACGTCCTATTGGAGTCAAAGAAAACATGCGTTCTGCAAATGCCAGTTTTATATATATAGGCAGGAAGTAGAAAATGTTATAACAAGTATAAACTGTTTAGTTCCGTATTAAGCTATTAACGAGAAAGTCAATATTGGTTCAAATAAAAGATTTTATAGTAATGCTATGACAAATAAGTTTATTAGGATGAATTTTAAGACCATGTGGATTTTGTTTAAATTTCCGAGCTTTATTTAACAGTAGGAAGTGATATCTCATGTTTTAAAAGATGATTACAGGAACATCCGAATTTTGATACCAAATCTTTATATTTATGAAGGATTTTAGTGAATGTTTTAATTAATTTGTTGTAACGAAATCCTTGACTAAATAATTTTTCAGTTAAACAGAGATTTCGTTCATTAAAATCTGAAACATCTGTTCAAACACGGGCATACCGAACAAGCTGAGAAATGTTTACCCCGTACGAAGGAAACAAAGAAACGTCCCCGACAAGGAAGGGAATATTAAAATTGGGAATGAGAAATCGCCACTTTTGTCGTAAATTTTGGTGGATATTTTACCTTGCTGAGAAATATATACATCTAAGGCGAGAAATGGGCATTTGAGGCTATTTTTATTGGCTTTATTCAAAGTTAATTCCTTTGTATAAATCTCGAAAGTGTATTTGTATTAACGGAAAAGATATCGTCAAACTAGAGGTAGGAGTGGTTAAATTTGTCTAACAAATCAGTTCTAGAGGGGTCCTTGTGAAGTTAGGTCATAAATTGATATTCATAACAGTAAAGAAACAAATCTTCTGTTAAAGGAGCCCAATATTTTCCCATTGGAATTCCTACGACCTGTCTATAAATTTCATTGTCTAAACGAATAAAAATGTTATCTAGAAGGATATAAACAGCATCAACAATTTTCTCACAGGTCCCGTAAGTATATCTTTTATATTTGTATTTTACGTCAGAGAAAAATGACCTTTCTTTACTACAGCTAATGCACTTATGATTTGTTTTATCGAAACACCATTCAATCAAATATGAGAAGATAATGTGGAAGTGTAGTATAAAGAGTAGAGAAATCATAATTCAGCAGGGGCCTTAAGCATATCTGTGGAAGTAATGTGTCTGTCTACTATTTGACTCTCTGTTGATTGCATGTCTTGGAAAATAGAAGAATTAAACATTTCCTTCTTTAACAACTCCATGTAGTATTTACGGCACACCACGACCACATTATTGGCGGCTTTATCAGCCGGTACAAAAACGAATCGAATTCCGAGTTTTTTAAGAATATCTTTGATTCTAGAAATTGAAGATACTGGTAACAAAAAGCTGTAATTATACGTGCACCTTCGTACAGTGGACTGTAATACGAAATATTTCGGCTCTCTTTCAAAATATCATATAACTTAGCAATCGATAGAATTCCAAATTTACGCAAGAACTGATGTCTACCGTTGTTTTTAAATATTATAAAAAGTTCCTTGGGCGAATAAACGGTGCGTTGTTTTGTAGTCTTTTCCGATATTTATATTAATTGGATCAAACGGAAAAACGGGTCAAGAGGGCATTTAATTTTTATAATATGGAAAAATTGTATATATCATCCGATTTAATGTTTTTTCCCAAATGTTTCATTGTTAAAAAATGCAACAAAAGTATTTCCAGGATTTTTTTGTATCTTTAACCGATTTTTATACAAGAGGCTAGGGTTAAAAATATGCAATTTTGCAGGAGATGAGAAGTTATTTAATCTGTTCCGATATTGATTGGTTTTTTTCTCTCTCCATCTCAATTCGAGCTTTCAGTAGTATGTCAAAGTATTTTCGCCATCTCTTACCATTTTCGAGATAAAAAGGATCAATTTGGGCAAAAAAATCAACCTGATATGATCTTTTAAATGTTTCATCCGATTTTGATGGGATATGTTCCAAATCATTTCTTATGAAAAATGCATGAAAATATACACTGTTTTCGGGGATAATGTAGGAATTATTGGTCACTGATCCTGTTATATTACTGTCTCAAGCACTTCACGTTGTATACCACATTATTATGTTAAACAAACTTACATAATTGTTCATTTGTATCAACGTGCTGCGGTCTTGTCATGCTGCTCTTGCGAAGCACCTCATTTTTAAAAGATTTGTAATTCATGGATCGTGAATTTCTTTTAAATATTATTTCGCAATGTTTCCCTTGTGCTGCGTTGAGGTCGTAAAAACTTCCGCGTGCTTGAGTTGTTTACTCTTTTTTATTTTCAGGTACTGAAATGTATGTTGGAAAGATACAGTTATCCTAATTATTTTTTATTATTACATCATGAACTGTATATTTCATTTGGGCTATAAATGTATTTTAGAAATTCATATAGTTTGACTTATCTTCCTATTTCTGGCCCCTTGTTCCTATTTCTGGCCCCTTGTTTGTCTGCGCTTTAAACGCAGAATTTGGGTTTTGAATATTTGTCATAACGTATGTAAGATGTGGATTATGTCTTTCTGACATATATTCCTTTTTTTCAAATCAAGGCTAGAAATTAAATGTAGTTTACGGGGGGTCTAAATTGACATAATAATAATAATAATAATAATAATAATAATAATAATAATAACCCTTCAGCTTCCTGTGTATCCCAGCCCCTGGAGGCATTATCAAAATTCTGAAACTTTTGACAGAGTCTATATCTGAACTTCAATAATGGAGCAAATTAAGTTTCAAAAGTATTCCAAAATAACCATAGAGGACTTTGTTTATTGGCGAAAGAAATTATATACCCCTTGGCTACCTTCGTATAACAGCGCCTGGAGGCATTTTACAATCCAAAACCTTTGTCACCGTCTTCATCTCAAGTGCAATTACTGAGCCAGGTTCCAGTTTCGTATTCGGTTAAACATGAAAGTTGCATGCTGAAGGAATCGTTTGCCCCTGGGATTAATTGGTGTGTATTAATCTCAGTTTGCCCTAAGGCTTCCTTGTTAAACATAGCCCGGAGTTCTATTGAAAATCAGAAAACTTCAGAACGTCTATCAAATGTGGATCGTGTCTTTCTAACATATATTCTTTCTTTTAAATCTTAAATGGTCCTCTACCATATCGCAATTCGGCGTCCCAACCGACCACCCAAGATGGCCAGAGCTGAACTTGTTTAACGTGGAACATAATGAGAAATCTCCTAGTCTGAAATAAGTGAGCTAATTAAAACAAAAAATTGATGGAATCCTTAGATAGTCCTCTACCAAATTGTATCCAGCAACTTCATCGACGACTTAAGAATGCCGCCACAGCTGAACAAGGTCTAATTTGGTGCCTTTTTAGAAATTTTATGGGCTTTGCCACTTCCTTGTATATCACTGTAAGCGCATTTCACTTCAGAATTATGATTTTTTTCAATTTTATCACATTTCAAGCTGTTAAGGATTGACCCATTACTAATAAAAATACCAGTCTTACTTAGTCGTATAGATAAATTATAAATAGTTGTGCAAATTTATTCAATGGTTTCAGATGCATATTCTATGGGATTTTGCATGGAGAAGGGAGATAACTCACTTTGGCGGGTTTTCTTAAATTAGCCATAATTGGCCCCTTTAATGTCACAAGTTCAAATTTTTGGTTGTTTTATGATAAGATAAATATAATTCACCGTTAAACACCATATTTAAAGTACTGCAATCTTTATTTAAATAATTTGATTTTAATGCATCTAAAATTTACTACAGCAAACTTCCCATTCAAATCACTTTTTCACCGATAGTAAAAAAATCATTTAATGAAGAAAAACATACTTTGCACTAAAAATTACGACATATCTAGATACATTTTCAGTAAAATTATGCCACCTACATCCCATTTTAAAATCTTCAAAATTGCAAAAAGGCGATTTCCAAAGTGAGTTGTGCTGACAGTATACATATATACATGCGGGGTTGACCTACTGTATTCGCGTGTGGAGGTTGGCATGCTGTATCCGCAACTCCAAAACCAATAAAATTCGTTGTCCATTTTTATTGAAATTATTTTAGGATTTTCAGTTTATGCATGTGGAATGCATCTAATGCAGTTGGGCATTTCCCTAGCAAAACTTGAGCTTTGCCATAGATATGTTTTATTAACAGAGCATTATCTACATCTTCTTTTCCAGGTGGAAAGAATTTTATTAAGCTCTCTGAATTTGGTTTCATTTTAAATTCAACAACGGTATTTCCATTCTTTTTCTTTGAATTATTACATAAAGCTGTAACAAGAAGTTCTGTTTTGAGCTTTTTACTTTCATCAAATTAGATCGTTAAAATTGGTATGGTAAATTATTACTTCTGTGTTTGACTTAAATTGTCAATAGAAGCGGTATAATTGTTATCTTTCAAGGTCAAAATGAGGAAGTTTACAAAATAATCTTGAAATTCAGTCCACTTTGCAAAGCAATTCGGTTAGGCACCAACCAGTTTTTTCCTTGGCTTAAGATTTTGACAAAAAAAGCCTTCGTAGAGCTATAGTGATGTTACTTTGCAGGCTAATAAAGAAGGATAGTTTGTAAATTTTTCCAAGAGAGATTTGAAACTACCGAAAACTTATTTTCTCTCCTTTTCGAGTGAAAGATAAGAAATGTTGTCGTTGCCTTCGTCTGTTCGTTCGTCTATCGATCTCACATTCTGAACTCCGTCTACATTTTTTAGCTCAAACTTTCTGAATTTGAGGTCCAGAGGATATGCTCACCGGTTGAAGTCATCACTCCAGGTTTAGAGTTTCTGTTTCACAGATGAAGATGAACCTTTCCTGTGAAGCTGTAGCATAGCATTTCTCTTTCTGGAGGTTGTCTCTTTGGACTATGCACACTAGATCTCTCACATGGGTATTCTACACTGGACTTAAAGCCTTCCTTTTACCCGGAAATGATTAATCCCGGATTGAAAAATGGACAGTGCGGTGGAAGTCTAATAAAATAAGAACTGCTTACCCTTCCAGACCTCCCGAGTTCACCATGCGAGGTCCGTATTGACCATCGTAGTATGTTTGTTTCTATATGCACAGTATGTTTCGCGTCCCGCCTTGTTCTAGATATTGCCGTGTCTGTCGATTTATCCCCTTTGTCTGGCCCTTCGGTTTTCTTTCGCTTTCCCTTTTTAATTTCATTGTATTATGTTTTGTTTTTTTGTAATGCTCTCATGGGCCCTTTTATTTCGAAGAAAATTATTGTTGACTCTGCTTATCCATGAATTTGATTTATTATTATCTTCCGGGCGAAAATACTTTAAAGTGATGTAGACTGAATCAATAATTTTGTTAGACAATGTCGGTGATACATTACAACTTTTGATGGCTGTAAATCACAGATATATGAATTAAAAATCTTTATTATTTTCACAATTCACAACAACGGACATTAATCTTACAATTAACATAAAAATATTCATGCAACATATTAAAAAAACATGGAACACTAATTATCATACACTTCAAACACTGTAACTGTACTGAATATACCAGAATTAATTGCAATTTTGTAGGAATTTTTTGTTATATATTTACAAATCTGCAGTTAATTGTGGTAATAATTTAAATGTGGAGATTTTTTGTAAACAAAAATACTGATTTCTAACAACTTGATTGTCGGGATTATTTTGGAGACCAAGTGAATACATTTTTATACCACAGCAACTACAAAGCAAAGCACTATAAAAAAGCCTTAGATATTTTAAAACATTTGTATTTTTATGATGTCCTTATTGAGGTCATTTTCTGGAGGGAAACCTAACATTACTGTAATCATCATATTATCAGAGAGGAGATGTTTCTTGAGGCAAAAACTAACATTACAATGTAATGAACTATATATTAACAGAGTGGAGATGTTTACAGGATGCGATGTTTCCTGGAATAAACAAGGATACTTCGTCGACAATAGCAAGCAGGATAAAGGTTTTACTTAATCAGTTGTGGATTAAATTAAGGTTAAATTGCTTGGGGTATGCCTCTGTCATTGTATTTTTGCTTGTAACTTTTTAAAAACTCCAATTGTCTTTACCTCTACATGAATGATCACCAAATTCCCTCTTTGATACCACAACGGTTTAATTTTGACTTTTTGAAATCGTTATACGTATTTTCTCAGGTTTATAACCTCATTTTACCACTTTTAATGACAAGTAACACTATACTGTTCGTAATAATAATTGTTCTCTTCCTCAAACTCTATGTTGCAACATTGTATCAGCTCAAAAATAAGTTACTGGCAACATTTTTAAAACTTATTGTATTCGTTAATTCTTGACTTGGAGCCTGTGTGTTAAAAAAAGCTACCACGTGGTATATTATGAACGCAGTACACTTTTTATAAAAACAAAATATATGGGTTTATATATTAAAGGTAGTTTTGTTTGGCAAGACCAGGTGAATATTGCAAATATATTCAAAATTGCACCATTCGGATATGGTTTTGTGTATTCCAAGTCATCTGTTTCACATTGCATTCTAAGTTAAACCATTATCAATTCTTAAAAATTGTGAACCAACTGTTCAATACATTTTGCATATCAAAGTTAAACCATTATTACATCTTAAAAATTGTGAAACAACTGTTCGATATATTTTGCATCAAAAACTTAGAAAAAATCATATCTAAACAGGTTTAAAACCAGATTTTTAATAAGTTCATTAGAAGACTTGAATGGCTGTACTTTCAGAGTCTATATAATAATATCACAGTCCTGGATCAGCAAAAAGACAAATGTATTTTTTTGTTATCACATATACATACTTATATTTAAACATAAAGGACTATTTTTTAATTCATATTACGCACCCAATAGTCAAAATTACGGCTTAGGGCGAAAATAAGAAGATAGTTTCAGGTTTTACTAACATCATCAAGTTGTCAATCTGAAATGTATCACTACCTGTCGTAGCTTTCAGCATTTTAATCAGATTGTTCAAATTTCTCTAAAAACGGAAAATATTTAAATTTAAAGAAATACCAGCTTAAAAAGTCCGATGAGTGCTGTATGAGATATGATGATAAATTTGCGTATTAAAATTGTTGCCAAAACTTTTGGTGAAAAAAAATCTTACCCAAACTGGTTGTGTTATAAAACAGGAAAAGAGTTTCGAACATACTACCGAACTTTTTTATATTATCGTTTTTTAACTAACATAGGTAAATGTTAAAGTGAAGTGTACGAGATTGGATGTTTAGTTAAGATACGCTCCTTCTCTACCTTATTTTTTCGGTTTTTGATATAATAGACAGAACCAAATACTAATGCTATAAGACATGAAACACCAAGTAAGATTCCTACAACTGTGCTACTATTAACATGATTTGACTTGGTACTGTCGTTGGCCTGAGAATACAGTTTTGTATCTTTACGAACTTTACCGAATCTCTCAACCGATGGGCTGTTCTTTTTTGTATAAAAATAAGGTGCTTCCTACAATAAACATAAACTTATTTGTTAGATTTGTATTATCACATATTTGATAGTAATAAGTTTTTTCTGTATGTCTTTTATACTTCATAACTGATAAGGCGCTGATATGGATCTTACATTTGAAATCTGTATCGAACTTCAAGGCTGGTATGAATATAACGTTGTGAATTCATATCGGCTATTAGGCGCGACCCGAGAACATTATGACGTCGCGTTTATTGAACTTCTCAGCTGTACTGCAAGGCTAGCATTTTTACAAATATTTAAAATACGTTTATTCTTTAGATGTATGCACAATCGTTTATTTTGTTTGACTTCCACAAAAAATACATTAATAAAAAATTATGGACACGCATATCATTGGTTTAGGGCTGATATGGAGAGTGACATCTAGTAATCTATAACTATCACATATTTAAAAGTAACAAGTTATTTTTGCATGTATAATTTGGAACAAATTTCACTAAAATCATTTTGCCTTCTGGGATGGTACTGATGGTTTTATTGCAAAAACATATCGGCTGATATGATATTTTCGTTGTAAATCCATATTAGCCCTTATGTTCGATCCGAGATCATTATGGTGTTTCGTTTATTTCAGTTTTAGCTGTACTGCCAATGCTATGTGTTCACTACTAAAATGTATTTATTCTTAAATTAAGCATAATTGAATTGTTTTGTTTATTTTGTTTTCATTCACAAATTTACAAAAATACATTTATTAAAACAAGCTTAATCCCTTGTGTCGATATAGGGTCTTGGGATGACTTATGGCTTAATATGAAAAGAGACAAGCAATAATCAATACATATTTAAGTTTCCATTGAATATGGCGCCATAAAGTACAATCGGAAATTGACCTTCTAGACCATCTTAAAATATTTATATTTTAATATTTTTAGTTAAACCCTGGTTTTTTATTGTGTTCGCATTGTATTTGTAGATTTTTGTTTTTTTTGTAGTTTTTGTCGGGTTTCGTTGAGGTCTTGTTCTCGAATTTGCCGTATTTTTCGACTTGTCCCCTCTTGACTGACCCTTTGGTCATCTGTCTGTATCCCCTTTAATAATTTTATATCGATGTAAGTGAATAACACAAAACTCGTCATGTTCAAACAAGATCCTTTTATTTGGTTGTCGATGTTAACCATTTGTAAATTTCGGCGTATGCATAGGTAAAGCTGTACTGATATATTGTTAAGCGTGTGTTCCGATTGTGAAATCAAAGTCTGATGAAACCTAATTGCACATTTTTCAAATAGAATTTTTATGAATTTATCATATTTTTAAACACACCACATGTGTCGATTTACAAAATAAGGGTAAAAATATATTTTACCACGTCAGGACATTCTACTGGTACACCAGGATTCCAGAACTTTCTTTTTTGACCAACCGGTTCAATCTATATCCGTAATACAAACATTCAATAATAATCATTATAGATATTATAAAGATTAGATTATAGAAAATTATTGTTATAGATAGTACCTATTTTGGAGGTATGATATCCAGATATTGGGCAACTTTTGATAAAAAGTTCGAACTATGCAGTGTGATAATGTTTATACAGATAAACTTATTTAGATATGATCTAATAACACACTTAATGGGCACGAATGTCAAGGTTTTTCCTTGTCTTTTATGTAAGCTTTTCCTTTATTTTTCTAGACTTTTGACAATTTGAATTTTCCTCACTACACCTCGATATTTTGGTTCTGTCTTCTAAAAGTAAAAAAAAATTCTGCTACAACACATTGAAGATAATATTTTCAATAACGAAGGAAAGATTCCTAGTTGCCCAGAAACACAACTACGAAGATATCATAATGACTAACAGAATGAGTATTAACAGTCAAGAAACTTTTAGTAGTAGTATGTAAGACCCCACACAAAAAGCAAAAGGTTGAACTTAACGGACCATATCCCCCCTTTTTCACCTAAAACATCTGGTGTGAAATCAAGTATGTTGTTGGTGTAATAGCTTTTTAAAATATTTGTTTTAAACGTATGCAAGATGTGAATCGTGTCTTTCTGACATATTTCATATTCTTTATTTTAAACATTTAACAGAAATTGTTTATAAATTATTCTTACCATATTGTCCCACAAGGCATACGCTGCTGCCTCCTGCCCACGTGTATTCAGATGAAAACAGTCTGGAGAAAAATAACCCAGATCTACGGAACCGTCTTCCTGTGTGATTAAAAAAAATTCTGGACAATGCTTTAATTGAAACACAGTAAATATGGTAACTTTATGAAATTATATCACCTTAAATTGGTTTGGTGTTTTATAGTTTTTCAACTATTGATAATAAAAGGACAAATGAATGTGATAAAACTGCATTTGACTGCGTTCTTTTAAAACCACTGATAACTGCCACTTTTTTGTCGAATTTCTTGCAGGGATACACATCATTTAGGCCGAACTATCTGACCTTGGAATGTATTTAATTTATACGAGTGATAAATCTGTGCAAATTTGGTTATATTCCAATCAAACCGGAAGTTAAAATTGCAGTTTGTGAATTCTAATTTAATAATTCTAGTAAAAATCACACCATTTAATCATAAAATAGAATTTTATATTAACAACTCAATTGTTGTACACAACAAGTTTTCATTGCCATAGTATATGTCTGACGAAGTAAGTACTATACTCTCTGTTTCGGAGATTGGTGTTTGACGTAAAATATTTACTCTTATAGGTTTGAACGATTTTTATTGAGAGATCAGACATGAACAACAACAAATATTTTTGTTATCAGTACGCAAAAAGTGCTATTCACGTTGAAATTAAAATGATTGACTCACGTTTTGATCCGTACATTGTTGTGGTCAACAAGACTTTTAACTTAATGTACCTTTCTAGGCAGCGGTGTCTCAGAAAAGAAGGGTTGATCAACCACTGTAAAATCATCCCTTGTGTCATATCTCCCAGAGTCAACTAATTCCGCCAATCCTTTCTGGTATGCCAAAACAAATTCTTGCATTTCCTTTTTCTCCGTTTCTGATGGATACCCACCACATCGACAACCAAAACTTTAAAAGATACATTCTAATAATATATGTGGGTACAGTGCAGTCAATGATGTATAACAAGAATTTACCATGATCACAATTTACCATAGGTCGAATAATCTGCATGAACATGACTTTTTTTCTGACTATTGATTAATTGCTTAGGCAATGGTTTCAAATAAAATTTCAAAAATCAAAACAAATCTTGACAATAACATCTTATTTATTATATTAGTCCTTATAACTTATTAATGAATAGTATCACAAATCAGTCCTTATTAATATCACATATTTGTCCATATAACTTACTAGTGAATAGTCGCACATATTTGTCCGTATTACTTACTAGTTATAATATCACATATTAGTCCGCATTACTTACTAGTGATAGTATCACATATTTGTCCGTATTACTTACTAGTTATAGTATCACATATTAGTCCGCATTACTTACTAGTGATAGTATCACATATTTGTCCTTATTACTTACTAGTTAATAGTATCACATATTTGTCCGTATTACTTACTAGTGATAGTATCACATATTAGTCCGCATTACTTACTAGAGAATAGTATCACATATTAGTTCTTATTACTTATTAATGAATAGTATTACATAATTTTCCGTATTACTTACTAGTGAATAGTATCACATATTTGTCCGTATTACTTACTAGTGAATAGTATCACATATTTGTCCGTATTACTTACTAGTGAATAGTATCACATATTAGTCCTTCACTTAGCTCTGTCACAAATCCTATGTTCAGTACTTCTACAACGTTAACAAATGTCTTCGGTAACTCATTATGGAAAATGTCTAAAGCCTCTGTTATATATTTAATATAGTTCTGCACAGAATATTTTTCCTGTAATAAAATATTTTTCATGCAAATAATTCGTACGTCTATAACTGTAGTTTTTTAGTTTTATAAGTCTGAATAGCACGTAAAATTCACTCTTGTCTCTTTATGGTCAATGTAGCTAGATGCAATAATAGCATAATTGAAGGTGTATTGTTCCAGAGAATAATAAAGCAAATATACTTTGGAAAAAAGAGCACCCGTGTTTTTAGGTTGGAGTACATTGAACCATGCCCTTTATACAAAATGATCAAAAGCCCCCCATTGAATATTCAATGAGCTGAACAGTTTTAATTTAAAGTTTGAAAGAATTTGCTGTTTGGTGTTGACAGTATATATATCACAAAAAACAGTCCAATTATATTTGAAGTAAAATATAGTACAGATCTATCTATATGAAGTACAGGTACATTACCCTGTCTTCACAGAAACTACAAAGGTCGTTCCCGCCAATAAACATTGTAACAACTTTCCAATCATTCTCGAAGTCAACACCCGGTTCCTTCTTCATTCTATCTACCAGTAATCTGGCTTGGTAAGGCATGTTACTATATTGAACAAAAATAAGCTGTAATACGAGTTCATCATATTGTCTCTTGTTGTAGCAACTAGTATATGGAGCTGGCACCATTTATCTTCTATGTAATTGTTATTAAAAATGTTGTTTTTTATTCTATCAATACTTTTTTCAATTAATGATCTTTTCAAAAATAATTATGCTATTGCCTATTTACAACAGATTCTTCGCTTTACATCATTGGGTGAAACTTTATCAAAATTGTCCATAATGTGTAATTACCAACCTAGCTTCGTCTCCAGGATTCCCTACATTTAAATGTGCATTTTTGTTCTTATAATCACCACTACCAGTAGCATAGCCAACAACTTCTGGATTGTATCTCTTAATCATATCTGAAAGCAACATTTAAGAGCCATATATCAATGCATGCTTAATTTTCTATGCAACTTTAGTATGAGGTAAAGCAAGATTTACTTATCCCATTAAACATACTAGCGTCATCTTAACACATGATCATTCTCATAAACAAGTTCACCATACATTGATTGATTGATTGATTGATTGTTGTTTAACGTCCAGTGGCAAATATTTCATGCATATTCAGGACGGAAACA
>JAULBM010342540.1:0-12514 GCA_032357055.1 Geukensia granosissima
TAACTTGTTTCCGTCCTGAATATGCATGAAATATTTGCCACTGGACGTTAAACAACAATCAATCAATCAATCAAAATAAGCCCAATTTGAGGCATTTCCTTTCACAAATAAAAAAATTACGTCATATGGTAGTGAAATAAAATGACCGAAAATTTTGGTAGGACAAAATAGTGGCATATCCCGTTCCCCATGGCTTTGGCCTTAATCGCGGCATACTTTTACCAAAAAACGTTATTGGCCTTTTCAGACGACGAAATTATTCAATATTTTTATACCTATCTAAGAAAAATTGTCATAAACCGTGGTATTTTAAGGAATTCTATCTTTATCAAGTTTCGAATTCACTCGCGTTGAAGTCTCTGTAAACAAAAGACGAAACTTGATAAAGATGAGAATTCCTTCAAATACTACGGTTAAGGACAATTTTTTGTAGATAGGGATAAAAATATTGAATTATTTAGTCGTCTGAAAAGGTTAATAGTGTTCTTTGCTAAAAGGATGCCGTGGTTAAGGCCACAGCCATATCATGGGGAACGGGAGGTGCCACTATTTGTCCGACCTAAATTTTCGGTCATTTTATTTCGTTACTGTAGGATGTAACTTCTTTATACCTCAAAAAGGGGTCATTTTGCAGAAAAATTATTCAGCTTTTTGGCGAAGCAAACCAAGAATTTGTATTCCTTTGCTTTTTAACGCAGGATTTGAAATAACGCTACCTGTCGTGTTCAGCCGTTTTTGAAGTTCATTACCTTGTTAGTATATGTAGCATATTTAGTACTTTTTATTACGCGTTCGGCACCTGTGGGGGAAACAAAGTGGGAGATTTTCAAACTGTAATTAAAAAAGTTTAATCGGCTGTTTGGATTATTATTCTATCCCATTGAAGTAATATTAAAGAACCAATCATTTTTAAAAATACGTACCCCTGTTATATAGAATTATTCCCCCACGCCAATTTTCCACTGGTGAAAAACTCGATTTATCCTATTTAACGACAGGTAATCTTCGATCAGATCCATCTTTCCCTCGGAAAAACTGCAAAAGTATAAATTCCGTAATTCCGCTATGCCAAAATTTCCCTTTATAGATGTACATTTATTGTTTGATAACTTTATTTCCAATCACTAGCACACAAGAGCCTTGTTGTATAGAAAACATTAAAAAATAAGATTTTGACACATAGAGAAGGCAAATATGCATGAAAAAGATTTATGATAATTTTATTTTGTAATGGTTGCTCAATTACAAAGGATTCCAAAGGGTGATGCTTTAAAACAAAGTTCTAATCGTCGATATGTTGCAAAGTGAATCTAGAAACAAAGTTAAGATAATAAAAAGAAATTTAATTAATGTCATGGCGATACTTTACGTACTCAGTTTTGCGAAAAATATTTAAGACACTAGAACAAAACTTTACAAGAGAGATGACTTTGATTTTCCAATTGTAAACTTTCCGTTCGTGTCTAGCAACATTCCAGCCGCACCTGCATACAGAGTGTATTGATACGCTACTCCAGGGCTTGTGCTTCCTATCAGGATAGAGGGTTCCAGATGACTAGAAAGCTACTGTGCCAACGGTTTCTTAGGGAAAGATTAGAGTCATCACTCCGGAAGTTTTTCGGTCTCCATCATGATTTGGTTGCACCCCTCCCTCCACAAAAAAATGTGTATATCTAAAATCCGATAAATCCTGCCTACGTGTAACAACAATAATTAAAAAAACAAAGTAAAAGCACAAAGACCAACCAATTGACTCCTGACTTGGGATAGGCAAAATATCACCACAGTGTACATCAACAACTTATTTTCGAATAATGTGTATCTTGAGTTGCTTTGATGCAATTTTTTTAAGACATGAAGGAATGCTATTAGCCTCGGATACTATATAGATGTCATACATTACGTTGTTTTCCCTGGGCACCGGCGCGGTCTCCTGGGCTCGACCCACAGAGCTGACCCAGCTCGAACCCCAAGTGGCGGATAGGGGTAGCCCTCTCGTTGGGGGCTGCCAGGTTATAAAACGGAAAGCCTGGCCGTGGACCATAGTGGGTGACGTGTTTGGAGAGTGCCACGCTCCTTGCATGTAAAAGACCCAGTTTGTAGTTTTAAAAAAAGAGTAGGTTAATGCCGCTACAAAAGGCTAAATTTTCATTCCCTACACATCACTCCCTTTTTTCCAGTGGCAGTCCAAAACCGTTGCCCTGTTGTGTCCCATCCCACCCCTTTTCGATATTGATTAATTGTTGAACTTGTTCTTGTCCTGAATACTGTGCATGACATATTTGCCACTGGACGTTAAGCAACCAACAATCAATCAATCAATCATATTATGGGTTCGTAATTTCAAAAAATCTTTACTCGCTCCAATTTTTTTCACTTTTTAGAAATTTTCATTGTTACTTCTAAATATAAAATTCAAATTTTTTCGCTCGCTCCTAAAAAAAAATTAGAATAATAAAGGAAAAAAAACTTTAAACTGTTGTGTTCGCATCAGTTTTTGAGGTTGCGCTCCAATATTTTGTCATTGCAAAAAAAACTTGTACAAAAAATTTCGCTCGCTCGAGCCTATTTTTATCATTAAAAATCCAAAGAACTAGAAAAATTTTGGAATGGCCTAAATTATATTAAACCTGAACCATAATTTTTGTAATAAGCTATGTATATATTATTTATTGAAACCTAGTATTAAAAAAAGAATATGGAATAAATGCAAAAAAGACAAAATTCACATCTTTTTGGGGATTATGTACTCGTTAAGATGTTGCCTTTAGTTTACTAGATTTCCGTGGTGCACGAAACAAGTTCTTACAAATAGTGCCTTGCATTTCAATCTTTTATCAAACAGACAAAATGGAAAAACAACGAATGAAAATGACTTAATTACACTGCATTCGAAGCGCTT
This sequence comes from Geukensia granosissima, assembly GCA_032357055.1. Taxonomy (NCBI): domain Eukaryota; kingdom Metazoa; phylum Mollusca; class Bivalvia; order Mytilida; family Mytilidae; genus Geukensia; species Geukensia granosissima. The sequence goes on from JAULBM010342540.1 coordinate 2,903, forward strand.
TTCTGGAATAACCTTTATCAGGTACGCTCGGGACAAAAAAAATTGGAAAACAGGGAATTACGTGCTGGCGCGTAGAGAGAGTTACATATCGTATTACAGTAATTTTGTAGTCAGGCTGAAAAAAAAGTATTAACGATCTTGGAAAGATGTAAACTGCATAATTCCAACATGCATTCCAGTACCCTAAAATAAACAAGAGCACACAACTCAAGCACGGAGAAGCATTTTACTATCTCCAAACATCACGAGAGAAAAAATCTGTAATAATATTTGAAAGAAAGAATATGGAATAGAGCCAGAAAGACACAATCTACATTTTTCTGGATTGTGTACAGCATAATATATCATGAAGATGTTGACTTTAGTTCACTAGATTTCCGTGGGGCGCGAAACAAGTTCTTGAAAAAAGTGCCTTGCATTTCTTTCTTTTAAATCGATTCAAACAAATGATATGGGTTTCATGGACCATTATTTACCGGACTATTTGATCTGCAAAAAAATCCTAAAAGTCCCAGTTGCATTGTAACAGTAACATCATATCAAAATTCACTATGCAACATTGGTAGACTTGTATTTTTAAAGGGATATTCCTTTTCCATTGCATTTTTGTTTTTGCAGTGTTTTTACTCAATAGCCGATAAAAATAATTTTTATTAGTTAGTACATGGCAAGACATTTCTAAAAGCTTGAAAGTTTTGTTGTACAAATTCATGCGACTTATGAATTTATGTTTTTTCGGGTTCCAAATCTGACACATAATGCTCATTCCAGCTATTTTTCTTTTTAAGTTACATGTCAAGTCATCTGCCATATTTGACTGCTTTCTGCACCCAGGTACAATTGAGTCAAGCCATACCTTGTGCACTTACCTTCAATTCCATACCGGAAGTACCCAATCGCGATTTTTTTAAATACAATTTTTTGGTTAATTTGGTTGTTGTCTTTCATTTCAAAGCACAAATGCAAATATCCACCATTCTCTACTGAACAAGTTTTGATAATATTTTTTAAAAAATCGATCATATATCGTTACGATGATGTATTGAAGGCTAAGAAACAAAGTAAATTTGGGAAATTATATTGTTCATTTTGATGTTTTTAATTTTAAGAAAAATTCAGGTACTTTTGTTTTTGATCAAAACAACTAAACAAGTAAGCAATTTATTTAAAATTGCACAATACGAGTAGTACCAGTTTTATATATGCCCGAGAAGTGTTCGTTTGGATTAAATATGATCGAGCGTGGAAACACATAGCCTATAAAGAACTTTAAAAAAATATAAACACATAAAGCAATACACAGATAGCTTACGATAGAGCAACATGAATAACCATCAAAACTTTGTTTGTAAGGAAGGGTACTCAAAAACAAGTCTACTGGTGACACTCATTTTGACACTTATGGTAAATTGTAAATTAATAATAATGCTACACCAATGAGGGTTTAGCGCTCATAAACGTGTTCAACTACGCCACATTCTTTACATTTTATGTGCCTGTCCCAAACCAGGAAATTGTTATGCGAACGTTGTACTTGTTTTACATTGTATTCTAATTTGGCCTATTGATTTTACAATTGAATATCATCAAACTTAATTTTTGGGACCTTTTACAGCTCGTTAATGGTGTGGATATTTGTCTTTCATTAAAGGCCTGAGGATGTTTGTAATTTGGTTTTGGATCTCCTAAACAATCATATCACATCTCATTTTTCTATTTATTGATACAGGTGATAACTTCTATAGTCCTTAGACATTAAAATATAGTCATAACATGACTATGTGGGAAACTTTGAACGATAAATACTTAAAAACTATGATATGAACAAATGTAAATGTAAGATTTTTCAAAACAAAAGATACGACAAAAGAAATAACAAACATAATAAGAACAGTATGGAAATTGAGACAAATGCAACAGAAACTATGAATAGTACAACTGTTGTTAGAAGATTTTTGATTGGTTTAAGAGAAAATTTCTCACATCAGATCTCTGATTTTGGAACGATATTTTGCGCTTTTACTCCCATTGCATTGTCACAATTTGATAGGAGTCGATCGACCACGCAGTAAAAATTTTGTTAATATTTTTCGTTCTATTCAATAAAAAAGGCAGTAACGGCTTACCCTTCTCCTGAGGTCATTCCCGTATTTTCTTCCGTCTTACTTTTTTTTTTTTTTTGGGGGGGGGGGGGGCGCATTGCTCATGGTTGCATTTTTGTTTGTTTTTAGTTTTATATGTACACTGTGTGCCATTTTCCGTCTTGTTCGTGTTGACGAGACTGCCGTGACTGTCATCTTTTTCCCTTTTAACGCTTTCACATTTCATTTTTATATGGCCTATTTAAAATCTTTTTTAACATTAATTAGATAAAAATGCCAATGGCTAGTTAGAGATATACATCATTGTCAAATATTCGATTGAAAAGACACATGCAGTCAACTACAAAAGTGATAAAGTGTTAGACGTTGACACTTGATTAATCGTTTTTATTGGTAAAAAAAAAACGCCTAACAAGTAAAATCAAAGTATATAATGCATTTTGTACTTTCCTTACAGCAAACATTTTTTAAAAACAGTTATATTTGAAAACAAGGAGATGGTGTGAAGGAATACAATCCAGCGCATGTTATGATTGTTCGGGCACAAGACATTTTAGCGCCAGGAAAAAAAAACTACATAGGGTCATTTTAACGCCGACTTCATAGGACATTTTAGCGCCTGAATTTTTTGCTTACCTGGATTTTTAATAGGACATTTTAGCGAAAATTTACCTGTAATAATTATGACACAAATTTTAAGAAATTTAATAACTAATAAGATTAAATAAAGAATACAAATAAGGGGAGTCGGAAGTTGGTAAATGGCTGAAGGGAATATTTGGTATAGATTTTCTAAATCCGGAAGAAGCTCAAGATTGTTTTGTAGAAGATTTTATGGCGGTGGCACCTCAGGATAAACGTTGCACTGAATTTGCAGACTATTTAACCGAAACTTGCATAACGGACGAATCCATGTTCCCATCGAATCTCTGGGCCGAAGTAATAATGGACCAGAATCTTTCCATGCGCACTATAATGAACAGTTTCACCATAGTCATCCGGGAATTTACTCTTTTCTTGACACTATAACTAAACTCCAAGTTGTAACCTACATCATAATCCGAAGCTTGCACGAAGAGGCACCTCAGAGCAGTTTGGAGAAGGAAAAAGAACAATATCTTGCAGACTTCTATGGAAAGTATTCCAGTGAAGAAGTGACCAGAAGTGATTATGTCAGAACTTTAGAGTATAAATTTCAGGCAAGGACAGACTTGTAAATATTGTAAATATGTAAATATAGTTTTAGTCGTCATTTTTACAGTGTGATGTGTTTTAACCTACATTTCTGTGTTTTATAAGCTTTATCCTGTTCGAAATCCTACTTCCACATCCCCGTGGTAAGCAGGGGTAACAGACTATGTCTGCCTAACGGAAGAAGTACTTCTAACATTGCTGATTTTTTCGCGTAAAATGTCCTATGGTATTTTAAAACTTCGCTTAAATGTCCTCAAAATCTTTCGCTAAAATGTCCTATCTTTCCGCGCTCAAATGTCCTTTTTTGGCTAAAATGTCCCATCGTTTCGCTAAATCTGGCTTAAGCCCTCGGGTCGATAAAGGGGTCTCAGGTGAATACCTGGGTCGGTATGGAAAGAGGCATGTTATAATCTATTAAGATCAAAGATGAAAATGAGATAAAATATTATTTTTGATTCCTGTGGTCTAATGTCATGTACAAGTACTAGCCTCGGGACCTTAATATCTATGAGTACACATTAGATATTTAGTCCAGGAAATATTAACTTTCTTATCCGAAATCAAAGAACCATGATAACAAATGAATGCACTATAGTAATATACAAAATCTAGCATAAACAATAATCTAAATATGCCTACATACATGACATAAACGCTAAATTTTGAGACATATGAGTGAAAAAAGTTTTTTGCAAAAGAACTAGACCTACCGCATAACATGTACGAAAGTAATATATATATATAAATAAATGCATGCAGATTATTTAATTTCATGCAAAACTTTTAATATTACATCTATGGTAAAAGAGAAAAATAATTAGAATAATCGTTTCTTGATATACTGGCTATTCGTGAACCATCAAACTCTATTAATTTCCGATATTGATTAAATATTCGTATTAAAATTATATTTAAAACTGATTGGTCAAATCTATGACATCTTGTCCATAGGAGAAATTTCCAGAGGTCTTTGGAACATGGTTTCAACCGGGCTGGATATGGATGTGTCATACAATGTTCCGTTAATGCACACCCTATCCATGGTCGTAAAATTGCATTAAAAGAAAAAGGCTTATTCCAAAATAATAACCATCCGCCCTCAAGTTCGGGATAGTTAAATAAACATTCTTTTTCCTCTAAAAACTTGTATGTGTCCGGTTTTGTATGATTTGAAACAATCCATCGTGGACTCTCTTGCAACTGAATACCAACGTCTTTAGTTCTTTTGAAAATAAAATCGAGTTCACTTTTCATCACAGATTTAAGGAATCGTATGCTCGTGTCTAACCACATTACAAACTTGTACTGATTCAGTACCTCGAAAAGTATTACAGGTTTCCAAGCAAATCCTCCCAATATACTAACGTGGGGTGGAAATTTGTGAAATGGAAATATCCTTACTTCACATTTGCAATGTTTCCGCATGGCGATGTTTTCATTTGGAGATAACCCAATATCGTAGAAAATCACTTTTAAGTTTCTATATAAAGGAACCAAATGCTGATGAATAGATCTAAACAAACCTTGAACTTCGTTAAAATGATTGCTTGATGCAGCCGTCACTATTACTGGAGCAAACGTATCAATCAATGATGCATTATAATAAACACACGGACAATTGCGCACAATTTGGCTTCTCAATATCTTTCTAATGTTCGACTCAAAATCGAAATAAAACCTTGAAGTGCACGAACTATTAGGAATATTATATGGTTGAGGATTATGAATGTAAGTAAGACGTCTTAATTGTGTGCTCCATAATTCAATACTATCATCGTTATCCTTCACGTAACAACTGTCTGATAATTTCCAAGACTCTGGTAAAATTGAAAGTCCACTTGAATGGTAGGTATATTTCAGAAAAGATACCCATACAATTAATACTGTCAACAGAGCCAAGGAAAAATTGCACACAACTTTATGTTTACATCTTCCATACATCGCATTGCATCTGTCCACACACAATTTATTAGTGTAACAACATAATAGAGCATCCGTGTGTTAAGAAGTGTGACGGCGGTAGACAATGATTGTATATACTTATACACCCCCAGGTGAATAAAAGTAATTGTTAAAGGAAATTAATAAATAATGACGCTAATAAATACAAAGAATTTTCTAATTTCACTCAATAATCAAAATGCTAGCTGTTACTTCTTAAATTTTTAATAAATTTAATACATATATAAATTTAAAAATGATTCATCCTTACTATTTCGTCGAACAAATTAAGAAGTTTAATACTGTAGGGTAAGGGTTCACTAAACCTGTTTCACATGAACTCTCAAGTGTCTGTCCCAAGTCAGAAATTGTGGTCATAGGTTTGCTTTTGTTTTAAGTGTTTTTATTCATGTACATTTTTGATAATATCAAGGTAAAATCAGTTTCATTTTATGTATTTAAATTTTATTTATCGGTGAACGATAGTATCAGGGCCGTATTATAAGGAAACTAAAAAAGAACAATCTTTTGCTTATATATAATTTCATCTTTTTCTAAATAAATATTCCTCCATAAGCAGGCAAATTCATCATAAAACTTACTGATATACACATATTAGATGAATTGTCTGTTCCAATGAAACGGAATAGTCAAGACATTAAGGTAAATAAATATGGCAGAAAATTGATAGATTTTTGTAAGAAATGTTTATGTTGTGAAAGATCTAAATGAAACAAAGTAGCAGAGGTGTTGTGAATTAAATAAAAAGCACGGCCCATGTTTATAATTTAGAAATTTTGGAATTATTAAAACTTTTTCTGATTTTTATTCGCAACTTTCAATTAATTTAGGTGGTAAAAATGTGAAAACCGCGTTGTTAGTCGAGAGTACAAAATAAGAACGAGCTTCGAAGCTCCTTGACAAAAAGGTTGATCAATTAGTTGAAAACATCGAATGGTGTATTTTGAACGTAGAAAATATGAGCAAAAGGGTATCCTAGCATTATTCAGCGATCGGCGAAAATACAATTGGTTCTTTTAGATTTTGAAACAGTCCAGACAACAACGGTTATATAAAACTATGCCGGGCGCAAATCTGTTGAAGCAGAGACTTAACCTAACAGAACAATTTTACCAAAAAATTGGATAATAATGTAAGTCGACTGAGAACCAGTTACCTATAGGAATTTCGAAAATTGTTCGTAAGGAGAGTAAGCGTACGCGAATATATATATATCTAAGGATCTTTATAAAAACAAGAAGGAACAAAGTTTTGTGATTTCAAATGGAAACGGTGAAATTTTCAATTTCAAAATTATATTACAACAGAAGAAGTAAGTAAAGCTATGAAAAATGCCAAAAAACAACAAGTTGCCTGGGGAAGTTAATATTTTCAATGGGAATATATCGACTTCCTTAAATATTTATGTTAAATTATTTGATTTGATTTTGACACAGAGATATCACCACAGGATTGGATCATCGATATGTTTATTCCCATAAAAAAAATAAAGGTCACAAACTCAAACGCAAAAATTACAGACCGATCACAGCGCCTCGGTGGTGAAATGGTTAGCGTGCTTACCTTTAGTGCAGATGGTCGTGTCGGTTAGATCCCCTGCCGCTAGTCAAACCAAAGATATTAAAATGATATTTGCTATTTCTCCGCTTTGCACGCAGCATAAAGGAGTAAGAGCAAAGACTGGTCGGCCAAGAGTCAGAATAATGTGTCAAATAATGTCTTTCTTCGGACAGTTGCTTTCGTGTGCAAGCACGTTAAAATCCGGCTCAGCTTTTCAGTCTAGTACAAATCAGGGTTCATTCATCATCACTCATCACTAACACATTACAAATATGCTCTCGTCCTGAATATGCATGAAATATATTCCGCTGGACGTATAAGAGCATCATTCAATCAATCAATCAATCACTTTTGTATTGCTTACATTTATCTTGGATAACAGGCTTAATGATTTCATAGACGAGTTAATACTTAATAAAACCAAGCTGGTTTTCGATAGGGATATTCCGAATGTGATCATATCTTTTCATGATATGTTCTTTTTGAACTAAAATGTTTACGAAAGAAAAAATTGCAATGCATTTTATTGACTTTGAAAAGGCATTTTACTTTGTTCACAGAAATTCGTTATTTCTAATACTTAAATGTTATAATATAAATGTTAAAATTGTAAGAACTATACAAAACATGTATGATAATGTTAAATCGCGTATAAAGTACAACGACGAAGTCTCAGATATTTTCTGTTTTTAAACCGATGTACGACAAAAGGAAAATACCCTTTTTGTTTTCGTTATATTTATATGACTTTTAAGGACGAGTGTTTCTACAGACTGTCGGCATTCCATTGGGGACCAATACACCCCTTGATGCCGATTTATACCTTTATTCGTATGAAGCTGACTTCAAACAGAACCTTCTACAGAGAAAAGAAATTGGCTCAATATTTTTGTTACAAGTTCCGGTATATAGATGATATTCTTGCACTGAATAATTCTAAAATTGGTGACTGTTGACCGCATCTATCCATTCAAACTTAATCAATGTTACTACAAAAACAGAAAGGTCTGATTCACACCTAAAACTTAAACCTGAAAAATTACAGTAAGGGCTGGTTAAGAATACTTTACAACAAGATCTAGAAAAGAAAAAAATCCTCTGTCGTGCCAGCAAAAGACACGATGTGATTGACCAGAAGAAACACGTGACAAATGTTAAACAGACACGCGATAGTCCCTAAACTGAAAATAAATATAACTAACCTGGCTCCCAGGTGCCTGTAATCGCTCACCTGGCTCAAAGTTGTTTGGTTATACAAGCCACTGTTTGTAAAGTTTGCCTCGTTGTTACAAGTATGTTGTATTCTGTTGTTGGGCCCTATGCTAATTTCGTGCAAAAGTTTAATTATTACAAAACATTATTTTGAGATTCTTTAAGCATACTAATGTACACAAAACGAAATTTGCCACGACTTAAGTGAAAATATTATATCGAAAGTTCAGCTATGAAGTATGTCATGTTATATATATCGTTGGAATTCTAATTTTTGCCGCAACTTATCCTGCAGTTAAAATTTTAGTTTTCCTCAGCACAAAAAAATTTCCCATTTCCCCCTATGTTAAATTTTTGACATTGAAAAAAATTGTCTCAAAATGGCATGTTTTCATAGATCAATATCCCGCTTCAGTGTTAAACCAAGAAAATAATTCAACTTTATTCCTAAAATTTCATCTTTTATCTGTCATGAAACCACAAAAAATAAAAAATTTTATCATGTCTTATTACCCGAGACTATCAGTTGATTGCACCATCAAAACGAAGCAAAATTACAAAGTTGAAAAAATAAACATTACACCCTATGGGGAAATTTTTTATTTCAAGTTAAAATGCATTTGTAGCCACAGCGTCAGCTGCGGCAAAAAATTAGAATTCCAACGATATATAATATGATATTTCACTGTAAAACTTTTGATACAGGTTCACTTTTGTTGTGCCAAAATTCGTTTGGTGTACTTTAATTCGAGTGAAGTAGCTTTCGGCCTGTAAGATCGAGACGATGTCGAGATCTATTCATGTCAGTGAAAGATATTATTATGTTCTTACAAACTTGGGACAAGGTAAAGTGATCAAAATGCCTCTGACTTTTTTATTACTTGATTGAGTTCAATAAAGTAGGTTGACCTGTAAAGCAAATAATTAGGCATTATTGTTCCCCAACAAATGTGATAGCTTTTTATATGACTTATATTTAAAAGGCTTTTAACCTTCGGCAAATAAAATGAAAAGATGTAGTGTTTTTAACTGTCGACTGTTACAATTGGCCTGGGAAAACACATTGTTCAATTTGGATATTCATTTGAATAAAGCAAAGTATTTTCGGCAAATGGAACGGCAGGGCTTTGTTTTTTCTAACTTTAAAGAGCCATGCTTATTCATATCGACATTATCTGTTGTTTAACTGCAATATTAATGAATAACCAAATAGTAAAACTAATGTAAAATTATGTCTGTCTGATTACTAGTATTTTTAAGAGAAATCATTTAATATGACATTTAATCAAACGAAAATGCTTTTGTCAAAATACATGTAAAGTTTATTCCAATTACATTGTAATAACTGGTTTTCACGAAAGTTTAACTTTATTTAATTATATTAGGATCTATCAATAAAATTTATTTGAAATTTGTTTTATTAATATTTGTTGCACGTTGCACGGTAATTATTAGAAAATCTGGGGCCTGGGTGGCCGAGTGGTCTACGTAGTTGATTTAAACTTACTTGTACAGATCACTGTATCCTATCACCTATACGGCGTGAGTTCGCGCCTGGGTTTGTACCATACAAAAACGGGTT
>JAULBM010342551.1:0-12513 GCA_032357055.1 Geukensia granosissima
CTGTAGCTGCGTCCAATCAGATCGCTACATTTAAGGTTTGCTAAAACTGCCAAGGGTGAAAAGGAAAGAAATGGATTGTAACCCTTGGCTAGCGAAGATGAAAGGAACTGTAAAAGAACTTATCAACTTATCCTCTTTAGCCCCGAAGGGCATGTTGGAAGCCATTTTAAACTAAATCGATGAGGTGACAATGACGCTTTAAAACGGCAATTACAGTCATATTTATACAAAGCGTCTCGGGGACTAGAGTATTTAAACAGCTAAAAGAACGTCCGCATCCCGACCTCGTAACAAAAAAAAAAAAAAAAAAAAAAAAAAAATCGGAAAAAGACGAAAAAATATTTTGGGTCGGGGCCTTCAAATTGGGTCGGTCGGTGAACGGCAAACAAACATATTTTTATTTTTAGCCTTAATCCATTTCATAGCATTTTTCCCAGTGATCCCATCGAATCTATTTAAAATACCATTAAAATGATATGTTAAACCCATGTCAGAAATAATAATATGAAATCTTCTTATTTCAGTTCAATTGACAGAATTTGCAAATACAAAACCTATTAAAACTCAAGAGAAACAATTTTTTCACCAATTATTTAAATGCTTTTGTAAAATGACAAGGACTTTTTCCTTCATTTTTGTTCAAGTATGAAAATCCTTGAAATCTATCATAGCTATTGTGTATCCTTGTTATTTGAACAGGGTAGTGAACATCCTTAAAATTATTCAAATTTAAATATCAACAAAATATACGATTTACATAATTGTGTATTTCTTTTCAATTGTGTCACATCCTTGAACATTGCTCTCTTAACATGAGTTCAATGAAAAAGCTAAATATTGGTCTGGAAAAACTAAAATTCAGAAATTTTATAGTCACTGTGACATTGACCTTTTGATCAAGTGCTCTCAAAAAGCATCATCTGTACAAGCATGACAAGTTAATTTAAGACCTGAAAATTTGTTTGAGGTATTCATAATTTTGGTTTATCAAGTCAATGTGACCTTGAACTTTGATCAGGTGACAAAAAAAAATCAATGGGTGTCTTCTCAATCCCAAGTGGTTTATAATCCACATTAGGACAGTTCCAGAAATAATTGTATGTGGGTGTGTGAAGGCACTTTTTCCACCCCACCCACCTACGGAAATGCATTTATCTTTGGTACCACAACCCACAAAATCTAACTGGTAATAAACACAAAATACCTTCTGAATTTTCACAAGGTGATAATGAATTACCAAAAAGAAAGTGCCCATCCACAGAATCAGATTCCCTTAACCCACCATCACCAAGACAGAAATAACAAAGCACACAACCAACAGAAAAAAAATACCAACTGCCATCACACACCTCCTGATTTTCTTTATGGGACAGCCCTAACTTTCATTCAGTTTTGTTCATTTTTTTGGAAAGCTATTTAATAGCTATCAACCCCTCAACCTCAACTCCTGTACCCCTTCATCAAACAATAGCAAACTTTGTAGCAACTTGACCTAAATCAAAGGACTTAAAGAATCTGACAAAAAAACTCAAAACTTGACATTCAGACAGGCTTATATTTCAATGTCATGTAAAAAAAAAGAGAAATATACTGTAAAAGTCTTAGAAATTATGGATTGCAAACTTCATGTACTTATTTTTTTTTTAAATGTTCTCAGGTTATATTTTTGATGAGTATTGATTAATGCTATGAAATTTCTAGGTGAATATTTGCCTTTGGCATTGACATATTTTCACAGAAAAAGTAAGACTGAGACTTTTACAGTATACCATTATAAAGCTAGCTTTACTCCAGAAGATTTTTGTAAAGGAATAAACAACGTTATTTTTTACTTACGTTATAAAGTCAAGAAAAGTTGCCAATGGCTCTAAACAATGATTCCGAAGATGTTGGAACTCAACAACCAGTTTTTCTTTCAACTTATCATCAATCACAGATACTGTCAGTGGACTTGGTTCATTGGCCAGAAAATTTCCATAATCTGTACTTTGTAAATGTAACTTTAAATCTGAAAGTAAGAAGTACCATATATGAAAAAGGTTAGTTTTCATAAATTTATAATGTCATATATGGAGAAGTTGCCCATAATCTGTACTTTGTAAATGTAACTTTAAATCTGAAAGTAAGAAGTACCATAATTATATGAAAAAGGTTAGTTTTCATAAATTTATAATGTCATATATGGAGAAGTTGCCTAATGGAGAGCTTGCCCTCTGAGAAGGTGCCCAACAGAGAACTCATCCTAGCTCCAAATTAAACTATTGTTTTGAGAACTTGACCTAAAAGAAATACCAGTAATAACCGTTGTAAAACAAGGAAGAATTATCTTGACTCCATAAGCCGAGATGCAGGTCTACTTTAGGATTTTTATGCATATGCTTTAGACAGACAATATATCAATTAGTTCTATTATTCTAAATATGTTAAATTAAGCGCTTTATGACTCATATGTTAAAACTGAGAAACAAAAAACTGAAAGTCATGAAAGTTAAGTGATGCACTGAACTAGAAATCTACATGGTAACTCAGTATTTAAAATGCATATATTGCCACTGCTTTCATTGTTTTAGCATGATTGGGCAGCAATTTCTCCAACAAAAAGTTTTAAGTCTCTCTGACATTTAACCCATAAATTTTCATAAAATATAAATTTTTCAAGAACTTTTAATTAATTATTTTTGTATGAAATTTGGGGTGATGTTTTAAAAATTAAGGTTCTTTAAGGGCAACCTGTCTCAACATAAACAATATGGATATGCATAAATATTTCACATGCATTGAGCATGAAATCTTTAACCGAAAGACGCATTGGTCTCTTTCCGTTGAAAAGGTTAAGAAAACGGTAGTATTACTATAAGTTTCTATGTTCCATCTTGTGGAACAATCGGGCTGTACTTGAATATGAAAGTAGCAAAAGATGTTCGAACGTCTCTAGACTTAATACTACTTACAGGGTAGAATTTTCCAGCCAAAATGCAAATGGCACTAAGTTTTAAATAAGTTTTAAATAAGTCATATTTGAATATTTTATTTTTCGTTAAAAGTACAGCACTTTACTGGTATATATGTATTTTGACACCGAAAAGACTCAATACGCAACATGGCAAGATGTGAGATGGCTCGGCAAAAAACTCTCTTTGGCAGAGTCTTACCTGTAGTATATTTTTACTTTATAATAAATAAAAAAAGGCTACACTTTTTGAGGAGGGTGGGGGTCACAAAAGTGTGCATTTTGCATACTTTGGAAAATGGTTGACAATTATGGATGACCCCCTAAATAGTGCTCATTTAAGGCTATATCAATTTTCTTTTATTCTAAGTTCCTGTAAAAATGGAAAATATGTTACAAATGTTCCATTGAAAAAAAATATATGACAAGACAATGGCAATTCTATAAATCATTCACTTGGTAAACAGTATAAAACTGCACAACAAGATTGGAGAAAACACAAAGGTTGAAAAAAAACCCATCATTCTAACTGCAGTAATCAGGTAATAACCATGAAACAGACGTATGATAGAGAATTCAAACAAGCAAATTTAATAACTCTAATTATTTAAAGAACATATAGGAAGCTAGTATACTTAATGTTTGAATCATTTATGGGGCAATTTTGCAAGGGCTGTTGTTTTTTCAAGAAATGGATGGTTTCTAATGGGGCGATTTTTAAAAAATGGAGGCGTTTTTACATGAGGCAATTTTACAATCGGGCCACACAAGAAGAGGTGGCTTTTTTAAGTTGGGGATTTTGACTTGTTCCCTCGTCAGATCATATGTGTTTGTATGACATATGAATTTGTTCAATCAATGCTAAATATAAAATTTAGTAAGCGAGCGAAGCTCGCTCTTTATGATAAAGGAGTGGTTTCAGAAGTGACTCCAATTCTACAGTGTTGGCAGCAGACGAGATAGGTACGAGATTTGGAAGAGACTTGGAGATTGGTCCTGAAAATGACCGAAGGTCTGACCCATTACCACAAACTGATATTTTTACGCTCGCTTTTAAGGTAGCACCATCCTCATATGATTTATGACAGTTATTACACAAAAACACATAACTTGAGAATATAGATTGCACTGTCTCATATTATATTATTTATCTGTGTGTGAATGCCATTGACTTATGTCATGACCGTTTGCACCCTCTGATAAGGTTCAATAAAGAATTTTGAAATTTGAAATAAAAGAACATCTATAACTTCCTCGTAGCAAAGTTTGTATACATGAATGAATTTAATTGAAAGTAAAGTTAAGATTCATTCTGCAAGCCGGGAGTCTTATGAGGATTTTTCATGATTTACCATCTAAACTTTCGCATTGAACCAAATTCAAATAATCTGTTTGGGTTAAAATTCCAGATTTGAACCCTCTAACAAGTCCTTCAAGATAGCCATGGTCAATATTGAACGTCAGCTCAGGCATGGAATACATTTTAGATCAATTTTCTGTTTTTCATGAAAATTATGATGATGCGGAAGTCACATGAGATCTTCGGGAACTTCTGAAGTCTTTTCGGTCATTAACGATAAAACCAGAGAAAATTACTTTGTGGCGTATACGTTTTGCTGTAACGGGTCAGAACCCATATGTTTGAGAATCCGTAAAATTGACGGAAATGGATTGACCTTGACCTGCCGCGTTGAGCTGCTGAGGAGGCGCCAAGTTACGAACAGCATTAACAGCTTGAATTTTTGTAAGTTTGGTGTATTATACATTTCTTCATCCCAGTATTAGTTGCTTCATTGATCTATTTCCAATTGTATAAAAACAGGAGATGTGGCATGATTGTCCATGAGACAGCCACCCGGAGTGACCCCCCAAGTGACTGTGTCCTAATATTACCTCCCCTGATTTACAACTACGGCGGTGGTACGAATTACCGAAATACCCCTGATTTACCGAAATAAACCACTAAATTATATCGAAATACCCTGGTATAATACCGTAATACCCTATGAATATTAATTTTTTGATCATACTAAGCATACAATTAGGTTGTATTATTAATTTCTAGGGGTTTGGATGTGTTTTTTTTATTATAAACAATTATAGGTGTGGTTCCGGGTGGTTTCACCCTAAACCAAGTTCGCACCTGAGTGTTTTCGCTCTAATCCCGGTTTGCTCTGGGTGGTTTCGCCCTTTTTCAAGTTCGCACTGAGTGGTTTCGCCCTTATTCTTATTTTGGATTTGTTCAATAAACATATGAAATTCTACGAGTGAATACCGATGATGATAGATAAAAATTTGATTCTTTGGGCAAATATATCATAACTCTTGAGATTTGTACGCACATTTTCGGGGTTTAAGATCTTTATTATTCCATCATGATGTATTCTGGCTTTAATAACTTCATAACTTAATATTATTTATTTAATATTGATTTTTCTTTTAAATTATGAAGCTGAATTATCGTTCATAAAGAACAGTTTTCCTTTTCCTGCCACATGTACACGCATAATTTAAGTCGCGCACACTCACGTACTCTGCAATATATGTCAAAATTACAACAGTTACTGCAGTCGCATTTTCTCGATTTTTTCTCTTTTTTCCATTTTCTTTATAATTCTATTTTATTTCATTTTAAGTGACAGATTTCTTCTTTACAGTTATATTTCTTTGGTATATCAAAGATTTAAGCTGAAAATTATATTGTATATTTTGAATTTTAAAAACATCGCTGTAAAACATAATTAAAATTTGTCATACATTCTGAAATAATTAATAATTATTGTTTACTACTCTCCAACCGTGTGTTTATTTAACAATATCCGTGATAAAAAATACTAATTAGTTGATGCATGGTAACCTTTGATCTGATCATAACACCCGTCAAATTCATCAATAATTTACCTGTTGGATATACCAGGGTGAAACAACTCAAGAATAGGGGCGAAACCACTCAGGCGAATCCACGGACCACCCAGGGCAAAACTGGAACGAGGGCGAAACCACATTGATACCATACTAACAAAAACAAAAGTTGTGCGGACAGACATTTATAAAATACATTTAAAAAGTAAGGTTGCCAGTGTCCTGGTATTCCTAATGGGTCACCTGGTAAAATCAATTTGTGACAGTAAAATCCATGATTAATGTCCTCAAAGCTATAAATACAATACAGTTACCTCCAAAATACATGAAATAGAATACCTTTTTACAAACTTAGGTTACACCCATACATACATGGTGAACTTCAAATTAGTGAATGAAAATACATAGGTGCGTGCATGTGCAGCATTTAAATGCACAAAAATTGGGAGTCAAATATAGGGAACCTTTTCAACAGAGATTTCCCCATAATTCCTGGGGTTATCTTTTTTTCAATTTAAAAATAATGGACCCCTGTCATGCCTGTATCAGAAACTGAAAATCTTGTATTTACCAATTATAAATAAATCTTATAATGATAAGTTTGTTTTGTACTATTGACCAATCGCACACCTATCTTTGTTTTCTCCTTGTTGGTCAGATTAGGCTTAATACATGAAGTCATAATTGGGATGTTGTTACTATTTGCATATGGCAAAATAAGCAAAAAATAGTAAAAAAAATTATTAATACACTATCAACTCTTACATGATGTCTTATATAAATTTATTGGTTGAAATTAAACATGCAGCCCTCATTAAATGTTCATGACAATCTTGCATATTGGGACAAATTTCACTAAAAAAATGTTACAGTGTACATGTATATTATAAAATTCAACTGACAATCAGCTGACCTTTCACATCTTTGCTTCAACAAACATTTAAAATGTAGCCTACATTATAAGTCACATGTAAGTCTGGACATTTGACCCACGGGTGAATGGATGAGAGTCAATCGTTGATTGATATACATGTAAACCTTGTAAACATTCTTTGCTCATTAATTGGAGTTGTTTGTATGAAATTAATTAACATTTGCTCTTTTATTTGAAAATTAGATTTTTTAATTAAATACATTTGAATCAGCTTCGCAAAAACACGAAAAATTAAAGAATCAATCATAATGCATACAATTCTTCTGACATAAATATTTTTACTATTCAGACTAATTCTTACTATTTTGACTACCCAATATTGTTTTATTCTTTAAAAATAAAACTGAATTATTAATTCATAAAGAAAAGTTTTCATTTCTCAGTGACACATGTATTTCATGTGTGTATTTTAAAGTTCAGTCTGCATATTTGCAGATTTGGTTTTATTTCTTTGCCTGTGTATATCTGTATTTTGTTGACCTTACCCTGCATTTGTGTTCTTTAATGCACAGATGTAGTGTAGTCGACATCTAGCAAAGAATTCCACTTAAACTGGTGCTAGGAGCCATCTTAAACTGACAGTGAGGTGGGAGTTTTTAATCCATGTTGAAGGCCTCACTGTGACTTTGAGATGAAGATCAGCAATCATAGCACTGTTCCTTTGCTTGGAATTTTCTTGTACATATGAGATTTTTGTGTCATGAATAATTACTCCATATCCCCCCTTTTCCTATACTTATGAAATCCATAAAACTGTCTCATGAAAAAGTTGCAGAATATGACAAAGTTTCAAATGCAGTCAAATTTACATTTATTATTTTATTTTAGGAAAAAAAATTTACAATTGCAGTTTGATTTTCAAATATTTATCACAAGACATTATTCTTGCATTAAATTTTAGAATGGAAGGCAAAACATATAGACATACTTACTATGTAGCTATTATACTGTCCATCTGCAATTACAAAAAAAACTTCTCCTCTGAAACCTCTCAGCTGAATTGGACTAAACTGGTGGGATGGTCTTTTGATGGTCCTTTACCAAAATTATGTCAGACTTCACTGCCCATCATCCAGTCATCCACGATGGTCGACTGTCATGCCCTCATTAAAAATAGAATTAGGAGGTGATATATTTTAAAAATCTTCTTGTCTCACTTAGCCAATTGCATTCAAACTTTCTGGAATGGTCGTTACATGGTCTTCTACAAAAATTATGTCTGGCATTCCCACCCTCCAACCAAGATAGCTGCCACACAGTCAAACTTGATTTAACATAGGACCCTATGGGAAATTCACTTGAAAATTTTGTTGTCTGAAATTAGTGGGCTAATTGCAACCAAACTTTGGTGGGATGGTCCTTTAACAAAATTGTTTCCAGCATCCCCATCCACCCACCAGCAAAGATTGTCACCACAGCTCAACTAATTTTAACATCAGAACCTATGGAAAATTCATTTGAAATTTTTTTTTGGCTTAAACTACTGAGTCAATTACAACCAATCTTTGGAAGAATGGTCCTTACATGGTCCTCTACCAAATTATGTCTGGCATTCCTATCCACCATCCAAGATAGCAGCCACAGACCATCTTAGTTGAACATTGGACCCTATTGGAAGTTTATTCGAAAATTTTTGTGTCTGAAACAACTAAGCCAATTGCAACCAAACTTTGCAAGAATTAAAAATTTAAGTCAGGAAACTACTTGCTCAATTGGAACCAAACTTTGGTGGAATGATTCTAGTTGGGTCTTACATATGCAGTTTCAGAATTTTGTTTGATATCCTCACCCGCCAAGATGGCAACCCCATCCGAACTTAGTTTTACATAGGTCCATATATAGAATTTATAAAAGAAATCTTCTTGTCTGGATCTACTTCCTCCATTGGCCCCCTACTTTGTAAAAATGGTTCCCAGGAGAACTTCTTTCAGAATTTTGTCTGTTGTCCACATCCGCCAACCAAGACAGCTGCTTTGGCCTGGAACTTAATGTGATGTAGGACCCTATGGGAAATTCATAAAAAAATATTTTCTCATCTGAAATTTAACTCCATATTGGAAACAATTTTTGGTGAAATGATCCCTATATGGGTTCCTTTCAGAATAGTATCTGGCATCTGCCAGCAAAGATGGCTGCCTCAGCCAAACTTGATTGTGCTATTCAAACCATAGTTAATTCAAATGGTTTTAAAGTATGTTTCACTGAACTGAGTCTCATGTTTTGGCTATAATTTCTTTAAGCAATAACACAATCTGAAAAGGAAATTTAGAATGAGATTTAACTATCTTACCCCCAGTAGAATTTGAAGTTCGTTGTTTATCCTGTAATTTGCCTGTGCTCATGTAAAAAATGGCTGACTTTTGTGAAAATTTTACAGGATCTTTTTCTCTGTTGCGTTTTATAAGAATTATGAAGATTCCTCCAAGGGATTTTCTAAAAATAAAAAGTTAGAGACTCCCAACCTGGACAGTATGATTATTTTATCCCACAGGTAAGCAGCATTTTATGTTCATTTATTGTTTCATAGACAGAATGCTTGCTTCCCATCTTTTCGTTGTTGTCCTCTTATTAAACATTTTCAATCACATTTGACAAGTCAATCAATTAAGTGTTGTCAGACCTTCTGCTATCCTTAGATCTCAATTTTTAGTCTTTACATTTACTATTTAACAAGAAATTACACCAAATGGACAAAAATAGAGCAAGAGCCAGCCCGGCTGCCAGAAGAGTGATACAGTAATAAAATATCTCACGAGATAATAGTCCTACAATTAAAAAAGATCTATGTAGTAGGACTGAAATAGATTTACGCTATTTTGATTTCGAATTTGTTCCTTTATTGATTGTGACTAAACAACAACTTTGTTTACTGAGTAACACCATGAGTGCCACTAGTCGAGCAGACTTGCTTACCCTTACCTAGCACCTGAACTCACCCTTGTTTTTGTATGGTTCATATTACTCTAGTTTTAGTTTTCCGTGTTGTGTTGTTTGTCTTTCGACCACGGCATTGTCTGTCCCTGATATAACAATATCTGTCTGTTATTTGGTATCGTCTAATTTTTTATGTGCAAAAGATACAGAATCGATTTTTATGCTATGCAAATACTTTCAGCGTACACAGAATGTTTGGTAGTTTAGATTTCAGATATTTTATATAAAATCTCAATTGATCCAGATATGGATTACCTGTTGAAGTAACAACATGTTCTTTCTCATTATTGTTAAAGCTTGGTAACGTTGACTCTGTCACACGATTGTTTTCTGTAATGTATACTTTGATATTTGTACAACACAGTAAATATGTTTTTATGTTATGGTTTATAGAAGAAGACCGACTATTTGATTGGATAATTAGCCGGGAATGTGAGTCAATATACCCGGCTAGAGCCGTATACATAAGATTTCAATAATAAATGGCGGTTCGGCATTTCAGACTTCAGTTTAAAGTCCTGCAAGCGATAATGAGCTTCTAAACTCCGATTTTTACACTAAATTTATTTTAGGCATGCTTATTTTATCTACTTTGCAATTAGCTTCTCCGGAACAAATCTTCTGTTTGTTTACATTTTACATGACATAATTATAACAGAATCGGTAGCTTTTCCGTTATTTCGGTATATATTATAGAAAATTATTTTTACTGTATATTTTTCCGTGTGAAAAGAGTGTACGGAACATATATTAAATCTTTATTCTGGCTCTTGCCTTCCGCACTCGAGACAGGCACGCGAACCAGTATGATGCCTAGGCGGTAGACCTAAACATAATCCTGATGAAAGTTATTGTTAAAATGTCTTACAAATGGCAAAATATCTTCTGTCTGATCACCATATCTACAGGATGGATCAAATAAATTATTCACTCTAATCAGATCATAATTAAGGAATGTGGCTAAGGATCTAAACTGAGTCAGTACGTACATGTAATATGTTGAGTTTACGAGGACCATACGAAAAGTACTTAGAAACTGGTTCACATTCAGCGTTAATTTTTTGAAGTTCAGTTTTAAAGTTTGACAGACTATTAGATCTGCGTATGGATATGTCTAAACTATTCAGCTAGTCCACTGGCTGAGAATATACGAGTTATAAGTTGATGAGAGTCTACAAAGCGGACAATTATATCAGTACGTTAATCATCATTAAACCAATCAACCAGTCACAATAGAAAGCGGCAAAGTGAAAACGACAATACACGCACTGACACAGGTGGGTCAAACTCAAAAATATATGGACAGATGAAGTTTTTTAATATTTGATCATGAAGCCATATACCAATGTAGGATTGAGAGCATTTTCCAAACAAAGTGCACGTTATAAGCTATTTTTATCCTAACAAACATTCAACAAGGCTTCGATAACGACAGCAAGATAATTTAAACAGAAATATAGATCCTGGCGATGTTTTATAATTGTCAATTAGATGTGACATAGTGGCCAACTGAGCCACATAGATGATAGGGCAATCTGTTTAAAGTACAAGTTACATTATTAAACTTTTATTATACTCATATAGTGTAACAGAACATATAAAATAATATACTAGCTATTAAATGTACGGGCGCGTTTGAATTATTGTTTCATCCTAAAATATTAAACTGTATTGTTCACTTAAGAAAAAAATTGTCTAATCTACATCTTCGATGTGTTTCCGTCCGTAGCTATCAGCTAAGTCTCTCGATCTCCTTAGAATCATAGTTTATCAAACACACTGTGGTATGTAGGCCTCAGCTAATATGGCAAGGTCGTTCCGACATCACTATGATGTTTTTGTTTTGACACCGGTTTATTGACCATCAGAAACAGAAATATTAATTACTGTTATTATTATTCTGACAATCCTATCTTGTAAACAGTTCTGCGTATCATCCAAAATGCACGATAAAGCAACTGGCATTTTTGTAATTATGTCACACACCTCCCATCGTCAAAGGAATATTTGTCATCAAGATTCCAAAACAATGCCTCTAAGTTGTTGTCCAGCGATGTACGAGTTAAATCCTAATGTAATAATCACGAAAACATAACGTTGTTTTCCGGTTAAATAAAATCCAACCTTGTTTTTGGTAAGTAACACAACGTGTGCCACTTGAATAAATAAATCCATTAATTGGAATAAAATATCACATAATAAATTAAGGCATAAAACTTAAGCAGCTTGAAATAATCCGCTCATTAATACGTGATACAAAGCTATCCGAATCCATGTCATATTGACTTTCATAACACTCGTTATTATAATGTAAATCATTATTCAAATAAAATGATAGTCTGCCTTCCCAGGTCTTTTGGACCCAGTCGAAAAGGAGTGTTCACAAATGTTCATTAGCAATGTTCAGTCTCTTTAACAACACTTCTTCTTGATAACACATATATATAAAATTCCCCAGGCTAAATCGCCAATTATTGTTAATTAAATTACGATTTCACTTCTGGAAGCTTTCATTATCAC
The DNA here is from genome assembly GCA_032357055.1 of Geukensia granosissima. NCBI lineage: Eukaryota > Metazoa > Mollusca > Bivalvia > Mytilida > Mytilidae > Geukensia > Geukensia granosissima. Next base: position 12,201 of record JAULBM010342551.1, read on the forward strand.
AAAATAAAGTTATGTAATGCGAAATTAAGTTGTCATTGGTGTAAGCGTAAATTCGCCTTGAACGATACCTGCGTCCTCGGTATTTACAACCGATACCATTCCATACTCAGAGGCAGTCTCAGATGAATGCTTGTTTCAAATACTTCTGACTTACCAAATATAGTTTCGTTAAGTTAATTTAACATCTATATACCATAATTCCTATATGAAGCTGTCAATTTTCAAAGAAATAAATGAAGTAAATAATAAAATAGTACACATTTAGAATTTTCCAATCAAATTCTTCAATAGATGGACCTAAAATATGGCAGTC
>JAULBM010342562.1:0-12513 GCA_032357055.1 Geukensia granosissima
GAACAGCCAAAAATGTATGCGTGTACCTATAGAGGCGCCAAATTAAAAAATTACCGTATTTGTCATAATCAGAATCGCTACAGCTCGGGGCAAAATATTCACGAATATAATGACAACCCATGATAAAACGACAATAAAGTATGGCTCCCAAGAATTATTTCTTAAATAGATAACCTGTAAGATCACTTTGTGTGGGCCTTAGTCGTTGGCTAATTTTGCAATTAAAAATATTATTTAAGGGCAAGTACAATGTATAGGTATTAATCATTGCAATTGCTGTAATCCATAGATTTTCCCTCAAAATTACATCACAAAGCAAACGTATAGATATCAAAATGAAAAATGTTCGCATCACACTTTTTGTGGTCAAGTGTCACAGATTTCCAAACAGCGATAACCTCTATATCATTTTTACCATGTGGCTATAGTCTCTGTAATTATACAAAAATGAACAATTTGTAATTGAGGGTGGAATACCACTCCTTGTGAAAAGCTCTAAATAGCCTCAAATCAAAAATGTCTTTAGACTAAATTCAACTATTCAGGACCATGAAATGTAATAAGAAATGTGCCAAACTGCTCTTTAGTAAGAGACATGTATGCTAAACAGGATACATTGATAAAATTGTTAATAAAAAAACAAGAAAATTAATTTTAAAAAAGCTGCACTCAAATAAGCATTGACCGGTACTTTGTCAGTTGGATATTGCAAATTCAATCATGTTTTGTTCGTACATATACAATTGTAACAGCAGGGCTCTCGAGACCGCGAGTCAATGGGTTCTGAACTCATTGTTATCCAAAATGGGTATTCCCAAGATACATTTCGATCCTGTAGCTAAAGTCAAATCCACAATTCGCGTGAACATTTTCACAAATAATACCATGACATGTGCAAATACTTTTACAATGTTCAGAAAACTCTGTTTTAATTAATCACAAGGCATACAATTTGAGTTTCGACTAGAATTGCTATAAATCTTTAGTCACGGACAATTGGATATTGGGGTGTGGAATTAGTATGCTCATAAGAAAATTTTTGCTGGCTAAATTTTTAGGGACAAAAATCAGGGTCAGAATTTTTTTCTGAAAAACCTAGTCCCCCTCCCCATAAATCATATGGTCTGTGCCTTCTTCTTGTTAAAATATGGTGGTACATGCATGACTTCAATGAAACTATAATGTGTAATAATTACCTACATATCCTAATAAATAGGTCTGGTGATAATATTTTGCCTTTAATGTCATTATCTAAGAAATTACATGCACTATAAAATATAATTACATCTATGGATTATCTAAGCACAGCAAGGTCGAGATCTCTAATATGATATTCTCATACTTTAAATTCCTTTTATCGCCTGCGGCGAAAAGTCGGGAAGGCGAGACATTAGGAGGCTGTTGCGGGAAATTGTGATGAGTATCTTAGTGGAATGTCGATATAATATATTATACAGTTTCACAAATAAAGGAACAGCGCAAATCAAAACATGGCCCTATTCCTTTGTTGCATGAGCGACCACCTTAAGTTTTTTGAAAGCAGTTTCTGCAGTCCCAACCAGTAATTCTAGCCACTCGCTATTTAGTATGGAGTAGATTCCACACCCACATGACGGACCTGTCCCCTCAGTTATGCATGAGCGATCAGCAAAATTATTTCGCAGTTTGTACTGCAGGAACAAATGATCATAGAAGCTTGATTTATATTTGTTTATTTGCGGTTAAAATATTTTTTCAGATTAAACTAAATATTTTACACTGACCACAGGGTGAACAGACGAGACACGAAATTCCGGGAACCGCATAAAATTTTTGTTTTAAGATATAGGTTCAGCTACTACCATTAGATCAAAAATATTTGATCAGATGGACCTTTTTAAGAAACACTCTGATTTTTATATCTTCCATTTATTGCTAATGTACGTTTCCTCGTTTATATACATATGTTAATATCATGGATTTTTCAATAATTATCTAAAAAGGTGATGTTGTGTGATTGTTAATGAGATGTATATTTACCCCAACACGTATCCAAATTTTGAAATAATGAATAAAACCTGGTTATTCATATGATTGAAATAAATGTCAAGTGTCATTAATTTGAATTATACAACGTTTTTTAATAAATTTAATTGATTATTACTTAAAATATTGACTTTTTCCATTTAAGGGTTATTCTTTACCTCAGAAATTACATAATAAGTTTATTTAATAAAACTATAATTCAAATTTTTATAAAACTTTAATGTAATAAATATTCTTTGTCACTCATTTTATTAATACGGCGTTGTTTTCCCTTTAAATTGATTATTTCCAGAAATACGAGACTTATCATTAAAACTGTATGTTTACCCCAAAACTACTCAAATGTTGCACATTTGATAAAAAAAATCCGTTATTTTTTTAGAAAACTATATTGAAATAAATAAAACTTGTTATTCATTTGAATTTTACTGCGTTGCTTTCATTTTTAATTCATTATTTCAGAAAAAATGATTTTTTCATTTAAAAATGTATTTTTACCCCAAAAATTACCCTAATAATGCAAATATGATTAAAAACCTTTCTTTATATGAAAACTGTAATTGATAGAAAGTTCCCTCTCACTTATTTAAATTAAAGGGCGTTGATTTTATTTTCAATTGATTATTACCAGAAATATCTGTTTTTTATTTAAAAAAGGGGATTTTTACCCAAAAATTACTCAAAAGATGCCGATATGATTAAAAACCATTATCTTTATGAAAACTATTATTATAATAAATGGTTTTTGTTCTTCATTAGAATTATTTCATTTTTTATTTCCAGAAATACGTGATTTTTCATTAATTTAATCACTTTTGTCCCAAAAATTGTGAAAATTGAGAAAAAAATGAATAAAAATTGTATTTTGTACAACAGTCAAAGTTACTTCATCAAAATTTCACCAAAAATTCCATTTTCAAAACAGGGCCAAAATTTGCCCTTCGTGAACCTAATCCTTTTTGGGATATTTGGTATTGACGATTTTTCTTAATTTGTTTCATGAACTAGAATGAAATAAATGAATGTAGAAGCTCGTGAAAAATGCGACTGCATTTATAATTTTGTCATCTTTGCAACTTTTGCGGAGAACAATTGTATAGATTTCGAAAGTAAGTGCGACTAAAAAATGGTCTATAGTAAAATGTTGGAAAGATAAATGTATGAGTTTTTAAAAACATGTACTAGTTTTAAATTTTATTGATTATCAAAAAAGTTATAGCAAAAATTCTAGCCCTACCCTAACCTAAATTTCCGGAAAACTCGAATATTTTGCCTTTCAACTATTATACTGAGGTCTGTATGAAGTTTTGATACATTAATTGTATATAATTTAATCAATTAAGACGTTTTTCAATTTTTGAATTTTTTTAATTTTTGGTATCTAAATAACAGAAATAAACAACATTGGGGTTATAAAAATTAATAAACTTCTATAATTGATTAATTTTTAAAATTTGATAAAAAAATAACATGGTGGGGTACAAAATACACACTAAAACCTAAAAGCATCCGAATAGTATGCTTGTTAACATTTAAAATATGAAAAAGGGTATATAAACGAATTTAAAAAAGTTGGTGAGGATGAGTCCTGGGGGCGGGTGCAGGGTAGACCTACCTAGCCCACGGACTAATGTGGATTCTAAAAAACTTAAGATCTGTTACAATGCCTCAAATCAAGGAGGTCCCATTCCTCTTGCAATAGCATCAATCATTTGATTTTTCCACTCTGTATACCTCTATTTCACATTCAAAACTCAAAGACAAATTAAGAGCCTCAGTTCACCTCTGTTAATAAAATGGCAAACGCAAATACAAATATTTGGTTCTATGGAGGGACAAACCTTATTTTGTTATAAACCACTCTGATTCTAACAAAAAGTGCTATGAAAATTACATTTGCGGAATGCTTGTTGTTTTGATTGACAAACGTTTTTGTAATGTTTATATGCCAAAACGTTCATCAGGCTGTCGGCATTCCAATGAAACCTACTGTGGCCCCTTCTCGCCAATTTATTTCTTTATTCGTATGAAGCTGACTTCATACAGAGCCTTCTACACAGAAAAGAGAATTTTTGGTTTATCGTTCTGCTACATACATGATATCCTATCAACAACCCTGACTTTGGTGATTATGCTGACTGCATCTATCCAATTGAACTTGAAATCAAAGATACTAAAGAAACAGAAAGGTTAGCTTACCTTTGATTTTCCTATTGTAAACTTTTCGTTCATCACTAGCAACATTCCAGCCCACCTGTATAAGGAGTGTATATTTCTAATTTGATACACTACGTCAGGACTTGTGCTTCCTATCAGGATTTTATTGATAGAGGGTTGCAGCTTACAATGAATATCTTACCACTGTCGTGAATACATATCGTTCCTATACCGGTTTTGACTAATATCGATTGTCACTATACCTGACGATTACTTGAGAAGCAGACAGAAATCGTTTGACTATGGCCGACCTAATGAAACAAAATACATACATACTGCATACAACACTACACTGAAACCAAAAGATAAATCAAAATATCATGATGACGTTTAAAAACAATTCGGAGCAATAATTTAAATTTATATCGAGGAATCATTTGTTCAGTAGCTTTCTTATAAAAACAAATCCTGATAGGAAGCACATGCCCTGGAGTAGCGTGCAAACTGAGTCAACACTCCGTATGCACATGATGCTTGAATGTTGATACAAATAAATGGAGAGTTGGCTGGAAATTCCTGTGTCTCGCCATTAATATGATGGGAATATTTGATACTGAACGTTGAGGATCCAACAATTTGAATTGATCGATTTGACCAAACAAATGTGTTCTTGACTAGAATAAAGAAAATTAAATATGAAAAGTCAAGTTTAATTTCTGACTTGGATGGCACATAGGACATGCATTAGAAGGGATGAAACTAGTTTAGCGGGATCCCAACCCTCCCCCTATCGAGAGCGAAATGGAAAGAAGAGACAAAGGTAGGAACTACAAATATATCAAACAGATATTCACCCAATATGACTACAGTTTACCCGAATAATGTTTTTATTAAAACGTCACATTTGCCGAAATCACAATACAATTATGATAGTTTGAATGAAGCAAATATTTATAACTTCTAATGTAGGGGACATACAGATGCAATTAAAGAATAATAATCACACTTTTCACTACAAAATCTGGAAGAATACCTCTGGCTTTTGGGGGGTCATTGTTGAGAAATATTTGTTAAGCTGTTCTTATTTTCTCACTTTATTTATTTACAGTAGTGTCGTCTGTCTCCAGGGTATCGGTCATCTTGGTCTTCTTCCTTGGAAATGACATAGAAAACAGTCAACTTTTGTTCAAGTATTATTTTTTATTCCTATTGTTGTTGATTTATTTTGTTTGACATGGAATTAATTGTGCACATGTGAAGTAATTGATTATTATCTTCCGTTAGAAACTCTGCTTGAGTATTGTATTTGAATATATTTTTTTTCACAAAATTAAGTGTTGAAAAGAAATAAGCTTTCTCATGCAAAATCATCAATGAAACCTTTCCTCGATCACTTATTTAAAAATCGAATTTCACAAGTCGCAATTGATCAATTTTTAACAACTTGGAAATGAATCAGCATGCTTTATCTAGTGTGATTGGCGGCTCGCAACGTAAAATCATTGAGGCAATACAGTGTTGAATTCTTAGCGATCAAAACTTTTATTATTATCATATCTTTTATATTCTGTTAGAAACAAAATCAAAAAGCCAGATAAATTATTAAACTTATACACTATGAAATTCTGAAAGACATCTTACCTACCATGATTCGCAAATTCATTGGATTATTATATTTGAACTCTGCTTTATACAGTTTGACCTCACAACTTGGTAAGTATTTTATTGTTACTGTTACATAATGCACACTTTAAGTGGCAGTCCTAATTAAATTCATGAATGTAAGTGGTGAAGTGATACATAGTTTGAAAAAACCACCAATCTAAAGTTGAGATAAAAATGACGTCAAATGTATACGAAAACAACCATTTGAAAGATTTATCGTTCTTGATTAAGTTAACATATAAATGATTTTTTGCAAAGTGCAATCCTTATTTATATAACGGCTATAATCGTGTTATTGTCAAAAAATCTACACGGCAACCAAAGGTTGGTTATTTATATTGGAAATGTAACTGACTTTAAAACAAGTTTAAATTTGGTGGTTTTTTATATGAATAAATCACCTTCAGCATGATTTTACATGGACTGGTACTTAAGGTTTACTTTTTCAATAAAACGAAGGTACTTAATGAACAGAGTAAGTCAAAAGTCAAAAGCCTAGAAAGACAAAATATGAGAAAACAAAATTCTACACAGAGGTTTAGAAACACGAAACATGCAAATGTAGAATTTTGATAGGACAGGGATATCACATCCTACAATATTTAAAATAAAGCATATAAATTCACATATGTTCGTAAACAAACTTATTCACAAGGGCTAAATGTCCGACATCGATCATTAAAACTGGTTTTTGTTGGAACAGCTTAATACTCGTATCGCATCGTTTTACTGATATAAATTAATTTGGCATTTCATTCATCTTGTCTTTCCTCATATTTATTGACAACACAGTGATAAATCTTCTAAGATCATGATTATACGGTGTTGATGAATAATCTTGTTGGGAGACCTTATCATCAGGAACATCACCCTGAGCTTGCGTCCAGTAACTGTGGGCATTCATGAGTGAGCAATCTTCTTTCTTCTTGTATTTATGTTAAGCATATTTATGAGATTCCGGTACTTCTAGTCGGATTGACTGACCTTTCGTTTGATTTTCATGTGTTTATTGTTTTTTCTCTTTGATTTTTTTCCTTTGACCACTAGTTTGGTGAGGTTTTGGATCCTACCATACCAGTTCAACCCCACCACATGAGCCTGTCCCAAGGCAAGAGTTGTGGTCATAGGTTTAACAAATTATGCAGTCTTGTAATTATATTTGCAAGTAAACTTCAAATTGTTTTCCACATATCGTATTTAGTTTGAATGATCCTTGTGGTTGACTTAATGATTTTCTAATTGAGTCTGTAAGTTTCGAACTATTTATGAGGATGTTTGCAAGAACATTTTGTCCTGTTATTTTTACTCCAAATATATTCAACTGGTTACGTATAAAAGATCCAGTCGGATTTGGTGAAATTCTGTTTGATTTTTGAGGTTCGAATTTAACTGCTTTTGTTATTAGTAGTTTTCCTTTGACTACTTCTTGATGGAGAGTCGGGATCCTACTTAATTAGTTTAACCCCATCACACACATTTGTCTGTCTCAAGTCACGAATTTGCTCATAGGTTTGCCTTTGTCTTAATATTTTTAACTTTACATCTGTGATACTTTTCAGGAATGAGCAGTATTAATTAACGTATACACATTTTATCTATCTGGTTGCGATTTATACCATTGTACATTGAAAGGTATTCAACTCTTGCTGAAGGCATTGTGGAGACAACTAGATTTGTAAATTCCCTCTGTTTCTGTCTCACCTCTGATTTTGTGCAATCACACTTACATTCAACCCATATTTTTCATATTCTTTCGCTTTTTATTTTATTATCATGTATATGTAATTTGTTATGTTATGTTCTAATGTCCTTCATTGTCTTTTCAAGAATACGCACAAAGGCTACATTAATTTGAATTCGTCTGGATTTATATTGTAGTGTATTGTTTCGTATTTTGGAGTTGCTAAAAGGTCTTGTAATACTAAATATGCTACTATTGACGTGTTTTTATGTACATTTGTACTGTTTTCAAGGAAATCTTAAGTCATTTGAATTTAATGTGCTGTTTACGGGTGGCTAGAGTTGATGAACACTACTGATGGTTTATGTGTACCATTATGCGAATAGTATTTCATCTTTTGATTCCCCTTCTTTTGTCAGATTGAGCGTAACATCAGTTTTTTTTTCATTATCGCATGTTCTGTTGAAATGGATTTCTTCCACTTTTATCTGGTGTTCATGAGCTGTTCTTTAGGATATGAAAAATTTTCCCAACATCATAAGGACGTGTTTTACTGCTTGTTCAAAGGTAAATGATCGTCATTTTGTCTTCATTTCTCTTTCTGGCCAAATCTTCCCGCATCTGGATTGGGAAATTTGCAACCCGGATATTTTTATAAAAAAAGGAGATTGTCCATAAGAGAGCAATGCACCAAATGGAAGTTGAATTAAAACTTCAACGGGTCCCATTACGTCCTTGTGAATTAACCGGAATCCAAACCATAACGGAATCTATAAATGATCACAAATACAAAGTGTTTAACTATTCATAAAACACGAAAATCAAACTTAGTTTTATAAAAATGGTAAATGAACAACAATAAATGACTATTCAAACAACTGCCACCACTAGACTACAGGTTCTTGACTTAAGACAGGCTTTTAGGTTTTCCTTAACATGTCCATTGTTGATTATCCATTTAAAAGATAAAATGTACATAATCCATCGAGACAAAACAAATTGGAAACAAACTAAACGATAAAACGAAGACAAAAGGAACAAAGACTTGAAATCCAAGAACACCTTTACAAACCAGCAATGGTTTTCACAAAAATTCTAAAGTCTAAGATTGATCGTAAGCGTAGAAACATTAAAGGAAAACTCATTGTGACGTCATAATTTACGACAGAAATTACACTTACGAAATTTTGTGAAATTTACAGCAGGAGAGGAATCAAGTGCTTCAGAAGTATAAGCATACCCTGTCTTGCGAAACATGAACCTTATAGGCAGGGGAGGCAGGAATATTGGAAAGAAGAGTCATCTTGTTTGTCGTTAATCTTAGAAACCAGTTTTCCCTCTTTGTCAATTTCGAGGAATAACTCTAGGTATGAAGCAAATTTTGTTGAGTCTGTGGTATCCGGATGCATATTTGAGTTTTTGTAGATATGAATTTCATTTTACATTATATAGGCTTTTCTTTATTTTAGTTATTGAAAGAAAAATATGAAATATATGTCGCGACACATTATCCACATCTGACTTACGTTTTAGAACTAGTTACAGTTAACTCAATTAACATTTAAAACATATAGAAATAACCATATTTATTCAACAAAGGTAAACTTTTCTTAATCATGTATACACACTGAAACCGCACAAGAGTCACATTTGAGATTAGAAATTGTGAGAACTAGTATTAGGCTTACATGTTAACACCTAATTATCTCCAATGATCAACTCCTAGAGCTGACCCAGTGCGATCCCCGGGTGGAAGATAGGGGGCTCTCTCGTGTTGGGATGCCGGAACATTATACGGAAAGCCTGATCGTGGACAATAGTGAATGACGTGTGTAGGGTGTAGAGAATACCACACTCTTTGCGCGTCAAAGATCTCCATTGTATGTTTCGAAAAAGATAAGGCTGATGCAGCTACAAAAGGCTACATTTTTCGTCCCGTCCTATCACCCATTTTTCCAGTGGAAGTTAAACTTCGTTGCATTGTTGTGCTCCACCCCACAAATATTTTCAATGGTTTTGGGAATTGTTGAGCTTGTTCTCGTCCGCATCCTAAATATGCATGAAGTATTTGCCATTGGACGTTTAGCAACCAACAATTAAGCAATCTAAATCTAAAATAAAAAGTAAAAAAATATATTTGAGAACTAAATGTCTGTTAAAAAATTTTCAGCATTTTGCGAATGCATGCTGTTCAGGACCATGACGTTTATACGACTACCACAGTATGACGACAAGTTTGTTTCCATGGGAATATTATGGCAGACTGATACAAGAAATGTTTTCTCTTGTGCTGTTTATTGTAATAATGATATGCAATGCCGGGCTTTTTTCTATGACCACCAGAACTGCAATGGTTATGATAAAGTTGTGCCTGATTCACCAAGCATTATTTTGTCAACAGGATATGAATTTTTCTATAGGAATGAAATAATTCTGAGTAAGTAAGATATATTTTTTCCTGCTTGAAAAAAAAACGGTCCAGCTTTTCTGGTTCTGAGATTTATTCATCCCACCAAGCCCCTATAGATGAGATAACCACGTATAATTTTGCACGACCTGTTTTCGAAACGTCGCATCAAGCACTAACAAAAGCAATAAACGGAAATCTTAGAAAACCAGAAGAAAAATTTCTATCGTTCGGTGACACAGAAAGAGACATAGTACCCTTCGGTGTATGCGTTTTGTCTCGTTTAAACTTTAGACGTGTAAATAGCAAATCCCAAAAACTGCTTCAAAAGCGGACCATTTATTTACAGAGAAAGACGGGCATAAATATTTTAAATGGTCCGCTAGATGGCGCTGTAGGGAATGGAAAATAATTTGAAATGACGATCACGCAGAAAACTCACAATTAATGCAATATATAGCAAATATAATTATTTTGGTTTCTTGTGTTGAATTGATTAAAAGTATATATGGCATATTTGCCTTAAGTGGGCTAATTAAACTTAGATTTGTCAAAAATGAAGGGAAAACTTTTCCCCTAAATTGTAGCGACTTCAATTGGTATTTTAGTTCACAGAATGAATCGAAATTATTGCATACTAGTTCATGAAAATTCATTTAATCTGGTTCCCGACAATGATTATTATATCAAGAAAAACAGAGTAGTCTGGAAAGCGTTTCAAGTTGCGGTTTCCGTGCAGTCGTCTCTTCCTAGGGGTAGGCCCAAAAAGCAGGTCGTAAACAATGACACTTCTGTGAGTTTTTGCTTGAAATACGTTTATATATTGTGTAATTTCATTATATATTTGCTGCGAAATAAAGAACTTTGATAAAATTTCATGCACATTTTTTCAGTCGCAATCAACTCACCGTTTATAATAGAAAGTCTCCCGCTCTCGGAGGAGGAGTGGGCTGTTGTGAGTGTTGACCTCAATGACGTGCAAATGAAAGTCTTCCACAAATGAAGAAATACAATTCAGGATTTAACATGTCTTTGTGTGGAAACCTTGTAATAATTGTATGTGCCTTGTATTGTGTGTGCAAAACCAACCTGAAGTTCATGGATAATGGGAGTGAGCAGGTCTACTCTCACAAATTTCACTTGCCTCCCCCAAACATTGTACGCTTATATTCAAAAATTCCCAAAATGTCTATACGTATACTTCTACATTCAAATAATAATTCTAATTCAAAACTAAGATAAAAAATATTAAATAATTATTTGATTTTTTTGGGGATTTGCTTTTAAAATAAATAATATCTAAATATTTATTATGATATTTGCTAGGACACTCAATTATAAAGTCTCATATACCTCAGTCTGTGCTTATGTATAAATTAGGAAAATGTGAATGTTTTTATTTTAAAATATCAATATTTCTTAATTGTCAGTAGTTTAATTGAATTATTTCATAAATGAATATAAAATCTTTGCTTGCAAGTATGTTTAGGTAAATATTGCATAAAAAATTTAATTAAAGATTTATAATTTTAATCACAGTGAAAAGAATATTAAACAATAAAACTGTAAACTGGAAGTAAATATACTACACTTTATTTGTATATTACTCCCAGCTATGAACATACCATCAATTTATGACATGAAAGATGTATAAAGATCGCATGTTCATCTAACATGTAAATAAAAAGTGGAAAGACAAACTACTAACCAAAAACAAAACACTTGATATTCTTTCCATTCACACTTACAATGGACCTAATATTGAATATAAATCTGCTTTAGTAAAATTAACCTGACGATTATATATTACAACACTGGAGTATAGTAGTCAATTTACATACTTAAATGTATAGGCAGACGATGTTTTGACTAATAACCAGCCAAGGGCATTGTTTTAATGTTTTTATGAGTATGGTTTCAAAAAAGATTTTTTTCAAGAGATTTAACACTGTCTTTCATTATATTCATTAAATGAGACACCAACAATCAAGTGACGATCAACAAGGTTTTTATAGTAAATATAGTATTTCTGAGTACATTTATACATTAAGGAGAAAAGGAAAATATTGAGCTACTGAGTAACACGACGGGTGCAACTAGTGGAGCAGGAGTTCCTTACCCTTCCGGAGAACCGGAACTCACCCTGGTTTTTGTAGGGTTCATGTTACTCCAGCTTTTGTTATCAGTGTAGTGTTGTGTGTTCTGTGTTTGTCTTTCGTTTCATTGTGTTGGTCATGGTCGTGTCTGTCTTCCGACTTCACAATTTCTGTCTGCCCCCTTGATATCTTCGAATTCCTTTTATATACACTGAAGTTTAAAAACATTTAATAAATACAAGGATGGATTATGACCACAAACTATTAGATACTTGAGTTATTTGAGATGGGTAAATTTTAATTTGCATGTTTTGCAATGTTTACAAGTCCTATAAATAGAATGAGTGTGTAGCCTACATAAATACTCCATTTTATTTCACATTTACTTTGGTCTGGGAATTGACGGATTCAGAAATTCAACTTCCGTCCTCGTAAAACGCATTGCGCAATCTCAGCGTCCTCGTAAATGACGTCTTGACCAA
>JAULBM010342573.1:0-22532 GCA_032357055.1 Geukensia granosissima
AGACAAACATAGAACACACAACACTACACTGAAAACTAAAGCTGGAGTAACACGAACCCTACAAAAACTAGGGTGAGCAACTTCTAAATTCATCATAGACCTTTTGTCGAGCAATGCACTTTAAATATGATAATGAAATATATTGGGTAAATGTCAGAGAGACTAACATTCAACCACAAGAAAAACAGAAATAATTATAAAATCTAGAGGTCTCCACATTACCTGAAAGAATGATGTAATATCACCCTCCTGCAAAGATCTAAATCGCCCCATACGAAAACGTGTATACGCAAAATCATACTGGCCATACCTAAATATTATCCGAAATGTACATGTAACAAAACATATAACATAAGAACAAACCTATGACAAATATTTCCGACAAAACTGTGAGGCACATACGATTTGGGATGGGTTAAATCTAGTTGAGTGGGATCCCAACCACCCCTCAACTAGTGGTCAGAATTCACAAATGCGCAATAGCGTCATTGCCGCTTGGAAAAAGCGACGAAACATGAAAAACGAGCGAAAAGCGAAAGAGACGGCGATTTAAATTGACTTTCTGAAATATTGTTTCTATTACAACTTCTTCAAGTCTTTTAATTTTTATTGGTACTAGAACTTAAGATTCAATTATGTGATATGTTTTACCTGGAGAATAACACAGCTTGGTCCATACCGGGCAATGCAGATTTGTTACTTTCTATCCATCTTCGAAATTTTTCTAGACTGATTTCTGAATCCACTGTGTATGGAGAAACTGAAGTATTTTTCACACTCTCTGTCCATGATGAATCTTCTGGTGTCTATAATTTTTTACATGAATGAAAGTGATGATTGTAAAAATAAGGCAATATTTTAGCATATGCAATGTAGATGATAACCACAAAAAACCTTGACTGATAGGTCATGCAGTATAACAAATTGACAGTTATTCTGATCATTACATTATACTCCATGTCAAAGTTTGTTGGAACTGGTAAAACGTTATGAAAAAAAAAATGTTTGCCGTATGTTTACCTTGTAGATTAAAATGAAGTGAAATCAAGTTGCAATAAAACTGTTTTGCAATTACGATGTATTTTAAGCTGCGCTGAATTTTAATTCTTTGCAGGAATTTTACATTGCAAAATTAGCCATTTGTTTGTCGGAAGGGGTTCTTTGCACGCGCTACCGCGAGAACGGGAATACACATTGTCAATGCTGTGTAATACGTAAGTAATTATACCAGGATATTATGAGCTGCAAAATACTTTGAGACGCACCTGATTTTTAAAAGTAATTCTTCTCATATGAATCAGAGCGAAGGCCCGACTAGAAACAATGTTTGCAATTATTATATCCATACAGAAATTCAGGGCCATATAATGGAATATAAAACGCTTTTCCATAGCGTAAAACCGTTAGCCGTGAAATTATTCTTTAAATTTAGATTAACAAAAAGGACAGTAATATTGTTTCTTTTTAGTCGTAGTGCTGGGAGACAAGTTTCGATTGATTGATTGATTTAATGGTGTTTAACGTCCACTGGCAAATATTTCATGCATATTCAGGACGAAAGCATATAAATGGTGAGTGATGATGAATGAAACCGGCTTTGTACTAGACCGATACGGTGTACCTGATTTTAAACGTGCTAGCTCACGAAAGCATCAGTCCGCAAGAGGACTTCACACTTTACCTAGACACATTATTATGACTCTTGGACGACCAAGTCTTTGCGCATTACTCCTTAATACCGTGTTCCTAGCAAAGATGCAGCAAATACCAATTCAAATGTTTTTGGTTTGACCCGGTCGGTGATCGAACCAACTACCTTCCGAACTCAATACGAGCAAAAAAATCATTACACTACTGAGGCGTCACCAGATTCGAAGATTTATTTTTTAAGTTAAACATTAAAAACCTATCAGTGGAGTGAGAAGATAACTATAACTTTGTTTTTTTTATACTTGATAATAGCTTGAAAGGGATTTTATCTCTAATCTGGATAATTCAACCCCGATGGCCAACTTACTTGTGCAACAACGATACCAGCGTATGCAACGGAAATTGTAAATGTTGATTGAACGCTTTTATAGATGGTGTCGATCTGTTAAAACAAATAAAAATTGCAATCAAATATAGCTAAAATAATATCATACATGAAAACGGCATCATAATGATATATAATAATAATTGTATTTTAATGTCATGAATGTAGCACTATATTTCATAATTTTTAGCAAAAATAAAAAAAAAAACAAACAAAATATAGAATGTATCACAAATACCAAATACGTTTTGCATGTTTTCATCCAAGGTTTGTTGGCCTAAACTGCACTGATAAGAATATGTTAAATGAGTTGACTTGTCTAGTATTCCACACTGTCCAAAAATCTAGTATTTAATTTGTCCCATTCATGCAACAAGGTATCATGTGCCTGTTTAAAGCATATACCTTTGAAATCCTGTTTTAACAAGGATACTATTTGAGGTAAAATACAAGCCCTGTGTTTGTTTAAACATTGTATTTGATTTTGTATTTATTACTGCCGGGAAACTTATGACAGATTTTGTTAGATTTCTTTGCCCGTTTGTATCTGTAATTTGTTGACCTTACCCTGCATTTGTGTGCTTCAACACACAGATGTAGTGTCGTCGAGATCTAGCAAGAATTTAGCTCAGACTGGTGCTAGGGCGGTCATTAACTAACTGTGAGGTTCGAGTTTTTACTCCGTGTTGAAGGCCTTACAGTGACACTTTGTGTTAAAGAACAGCAATAAAAGCGCTGTTCCTTTGCTTTGAATTTGCTTGTATGTATAATTTTTTGTCATGAATATTTACACCATATCCCCCCTTTTCTATTTTAGTACAGAGTTCTTTAGCTGTGTGGAGAACGTAGAAAATTTTGCCGTGCTTGAATACGTACGCTCTTATATTTTATTGTTATGGCGTATTTATTCTTGGGATAACTAGTTCAATGTGTACGCCTTCATTTATTTTCTTTTTCTGTCATTGTTTTAATTTAAAATTATCTAACAGTCCATCTATTAATTAATTGCCCTATTCAAGCTATTTAAAATAGCCAAGTCATTTAACAAAATCTTGATGTGCCCTGTGTTTGTTTAAACATTGTGTTTGATTTAGTATTTAATACTGTCCGGAAACTTATGACATATTTTGTTAGATTTCTTTGCCTTTGTTTACCTGTAATTTGTTGACCTTACCCCGTCTTAAACTTTCTGTGAGGTGCGAGTTTTAACTCCGTGTTTAAGGCCTCATTGTGACTTTGAGATGAAGAACAGCAATCAAAGCGCTGTTTCTTTGCTTGTATATATGATATTTTTGTGTCATGAATATTTACACCATATTCCCCCTTTTCCATTATATCAGTTTACCCAGCAACTAAGCAAAAAATAAAGTTCAAAACATATAAAGCAGTAAACTTGATGCATCAATGTCATATGGTTGATTGGTTAATTGAATGTTGCTTAACGTCCAGTGGCAAATATTTCATGCATATTCAGGACGAGAGCATATTAATGAATGTTGATTATGAATGAAACCTGCTTTGTAATAGACCGACACGCTGAGCCGAATTTTTAACGTGCTAGCTCACGAAAGCAACAGTCCACAGGAAGACGTGCCACTTTACCTAGATACATTATCCTGACTCTGGGATGACCATTCTTTGCTCTTACTCCTAGATGCTGCATGCTTAGCGGAGAAGCAGCAAATACCAATTTTAATGTCTTTGGTTTGACCCGGCTGGGGATCGATCCCACGACCTTCCACACTCGAGGCGAGCACGCTAACCATTACACCACTGAGGCGGTTTAATGTCATGAATAATACATGTACTTTCTCTATTTGGTGGCCTAAGACGGTTGAAGGAGGTAATACCAAATGACAATGGAACTGAACCTGTTAAATACGAAACATTCGCTATTCAGCAGACTTTGAAGGCTATTATACGTAATACACTTGTCAAAGAACATTACTCATCTAAAATTATTTTATAGATTTCAAGGTTAATAGTTGATGAAAAAATATGTTGACAAACGTCTACTTTACATTTGCACTAAAATAGTACTCTTTATTTAATAGTCAACCGAGTCTTGTCTAACTGATAGTTACACACATCATGTCTTCTTCGTGTTGCAAACTGAATGAACCTACCCCATTAATAATGAATGCGTAGTACTGCCGCGCAGACTTAATTGCTTCCACCTCTTTGTCGTTCGATGCTAGTTCCTCACTTTGGTTGTACCAACTACAGGAAAAAAGAAAAATGTACATGCATGTACTTTATGTAAACCGTTCACTAATTTTAAAATCAATTGGAACTAATTCAAAATCCGTTTAACTGTAAATGCAAGCTATGTGAAGGCAAACTTATTCATATCAAATTTGTAATTTGAGTTTTGTGTATCATAACGCCTGAAATTTGATTCCTAAAATATATATTTCAAATAGCAGTAAAATGCGAATAGGTATAGTTTGGAAGTAAATGAGATGTTCTTTGGATGATATTTGAAATTTGTTAAAAATCTTTGATATTTTTTTTATTCTACTCTAATATTTTTGGTCTCTCTTTAAATACAAGCTAAAGTGATTCAGGCACATTTTGACCCAATTTTGCTGAAAAATGAAAAGTGGATAATATCTATTATTATTCTATATCGTTTGTTTTTGGCTATAATTCTACTGTTATTTGGTGGACAATCATGCCACATCTCCTATTTTTATATAAAATAAAAACCCAACAGTGTTTAGTTTAATCGGTTCTACAACGGTTAAATGGCATTAAGAAATTAAAATTAAATATGACAATACTAAAAAATATACTTAATTGATACAATCTTTGACACAAATTTGTCGTTTTTGATACAGATCGCATAAAAATCAGCATTAACTAACTGAACAGTTAAAGATTGATGAAGTATTAATGTTTGTTCATCGGCACCTGTTCAAGGTTAAGACTCGTTGTCATTGAATTGTTTAAGTGATATTATTACTTAACATTAATTGTTAGGTTTATAAGATGTGGTTCATAGATTCTAGCAGATTGTTAGAAGATTTAGATTGAAGGAAGTGTCAGTATTGGAGTGAACCCGAAGTCGAGCAGTGCTACAGATGATAATCTCAGTCGAAACCTTTGAAACCTAGGTTATTCTTTTTAATCGGCAAGGTCATTATAAACGTCACGTAAACAATGGCCCAACATTTTCGCAAACCACGCTTTTAGGTTACAGTGGGTCCAATACAGAAAATATTAGGAAGCCAAATCAAATGAAAAACCACCAAATTATCGATTAGTAGTTACTAGTATGCTATATGAATTTTCAATTATTCGTCAACTTACTAACTGTAAACAGAAAAGTCACAAACCACCAACAGTTCTATTATATTGGTACCAACTGCTCTTTTTCGTCGATGTTTCTCTTTCAACTGTATTAATCTGCTATCTTTAATACCTAAAATATTTATTCATATACTGTACAGTTTAGAAAACCAATATGTAACCGAACATTTTGAACTAAATGACTTTTACGTGTACGATAGAATTCATCCTTGTTGGTCACAATATTTTAGTTACCAAAAAAAAAACAAAAACAAAAACAAACTTTTGTGTATGTTTAGGTACCCGATTTTTGACAAAGCAAATCGAATTTCGTCGTCGTAACCCATCAATGGATAGGTTCAACATTGGTAAACATATATTTTGAGACCTCAGAATGGATGTCTCTGCCAGTGGAATACAGGTTCCCGATATTATTCACCAGTCAATTTGTCAGACTTTAATGACATGCAATTTATTAAATAATATTTTCCTCAAATTAGCTGCATTTCTTTAAACTATAAAGCAATGAAAATGCGGAAAGGCTTCGAAAAGTATTTTATCTAGTTGTTGTGCCTGCGACTGGTTTTGGCTTCCTATAAGTTTTGGTTGGATTAGAGTACTTCTTGTACTATGTTTGGATCTCAGACTTCCACAATATCCGCGCAAGGGTAAAAGTTCGCTTCTCTCTCAGTTCACCCATGCATTCAGCGCTTCATACGTCTATGACGTGACGAAAAACATTGAATTGTGACGTCAGGGAATTATAAAATCTTTCATGACGTTTATTTACTACAGAATTCAAAAGAAAAAATATTTTGTTTGAAACTAAATAATTGAAAGTGACAATAAAGAATACTATGAAGAAAAATAATAATTCCCTAAAATATTTGAAATAAATAAGTTGCTGCTTTGTTGTGGATGACTACTAATCTTGCTATTGTGAGCATAGCTGAATGCAGAGCCATTCGAGTATTCATACATCGAACCCCGTCTCTGCGACGGAGATTTTTTACAACCCTTTGGGTTGACAATCCAAATGATCTATTTTTGAGATATTTCTTGGCCTATCCGTGTGTGAAGTAAACACTTTTATTTACCCAGTAAATTTTAATTATATTGTCGTGTTTTTATTACAAATGAATATTTTATTCGCATATGCCGTTTGAAATCATGTGCACATTACGGCCTTTAGTTGTAACATACGGATTTTCAAAAGCACAAACTTGTCACACGCTCGATTTTCTTGCGTTGCGTTATATCACTAATGGAAATAATTAATTGTATTGTGTTCTTAACTATTAAAATTTAAGGAAAGAATGCCATTTAAAGTGCTTTAACGTGCAACCGGACAAGACCTATCAATTGTTCCAATTATGTCAGGTTCAGTCTTCCTTTCGCTTGTTAGAATATTTGTAACGTGTAATTTTTAGGTTATACCGGTTCATCGGGATTTTGTTGGCACTTATTTTGTTTTAAAATATGAAATGGCTGTATGACTAATATAATGCGTCCCTCAAGAGGGGTTCCGAGACTGCTTGTTATAGATGCCCAGTTTCCAAACATACCTGATATCTAAGTATATCCCTGTAACTTCTTACTTCGACCTGACCACTACAGTTTTTTTACCTCGAAAGAACTATGAGTATCTGAATATAATTCCCCGATATGAGCTTTAACTGGTTATAGCTGCAACCCCGTCTGAGTTGTTCAAAAGTTTTAACTCATGGTTAAATTAAATCTGTAGTTAAACCCTGTACAAATCAACCAAATTTAACATGGAGATAAATTTAACTCTACTTTAAATATGTTGGAAAACTGGGCCTCGAATGGGCCTAATCTCTTACTTATTCATCTGTTAAGACTTCTTCAGTCTTTGCGGGTCGCTATGCAACTGACAACCTGAACTAAATCAGTCGGCCTTGTATATATTAAGCGCGGAACTGTAAGAAAACGCCGTTTTTCGAACAACAGGTAACATTTATATGGGGGAATTTCCCCGGTCGTTACACGTTGATTAAGCTTAAAAACTATTAAGAAACATTCCTTTCTACACTTCTTAATAACAAAACAACAATTATTCAACCCGGACTAATAATATCTCCTCAACTTAAGACATTGGTATTCACGTTTCGCTATGTGTAGCATGCAACAGAATTTTTTAACTGATGGCATTATATGCAATGATTTACCTTATCTATTGATTGATTGATTAAATGTTGCTAAACGTCAAGCGGCAAATATTTAAGCATATTCAGCTTAATAATGAATAATGAATGGTGATGGTGAATTAGCCCTGCTTTGTACTAGACCGACATGCTGAGCCGGATTCTTACGGGCTAGATCACGAAAGCAACAGTCCGCAGGATGACGTGCTGCTTTACCCAGAAACATGGTGTCTTTTTGCCGACCACCTTTTGCTTTTACTCGTAAATGCTTCGTGCTTAGCGGAGAAGTGGCAAAAACCAATTTTAATATCTTTGGTTTGTCCCAGCCGGGGATCGAACCCATGACCTTTCGCAATCGAGGCAAGCACGCTAACCATTATACAACCGATGCGGTTTTAAGATTATCTAAAATGTCTTATGGCGTATTTTGTCACGATTTAAGACTTTTTATCTGAGACACCCTTGAGTGAGATTTAATCCTTTTCTGGTTCGAGAGAACAAACAGCTGAACGACTTCTGCATAAGATATTTTCCTGTCTTTTAATTTTGATGTGTTATATTTTTGTCTGTGGGCTATTTGGTTTGGTTTCATTACAATCACAAAACACTTACCAACACAGTTTTTACTGAGGTGTTACAAAAAGTTCTAGATGACACTTTTACAAGATAATTGGAAAGAATATGATAAGGTTAAACGAAAATAAATTTTATAATGAAAAGTATAATGCAGATAAAAGTGAACGATGATTTTATTAGTTCTATTCATATATTATATAGGTTCTTTCAAGAGAATCAAACCAATTCGTTTTAGTTTCTACTGTCAAAATCATCTTAAAAACTTATTTGATTTTTAAACCGACCCCATCAGGGTTCGAACTCAAACATTTTGTACACTTGTGACCATGCGCCTGGTCAAATAAAGAAGATCAACATACCTCACGGCCAGATCAGTTTATCAAAAGAATTATTTTCATCAGCTGGGTATATGTTCCATGAATTAAGATGAGAGAAAACACACCCACCCGTAAATTGAATTAGTGAGGCTGATCGTACCAATGGATTCGTAATATTACGCACTAACACAGTATCTAGTATATTACCGGTTTCAAAATTATATTGAATAAATTTTCATATATAAAAGGCTGTAACCTTGATATATTTTCAACGTTAGCTTTGTTGTTGTTCTTCAGATCATTTAACAATTTTAAGTATCTTCTGTAATAATTGTTTTCTCTGAACTGTTTACCTTTTAAGCCAATAAAGGGGTTTTATTGGACTAGGTTAATCGCATATTCCTGCTGCATTCCTCTTATCCTCGCATCATATTCTATCCTCAGCATTTAACCAGGTGTTTTTCTTATAATTACAAACACCGTGTTTACAACTGGTTTTACAGTGTGTTGATGCTATTTAAAAACAAACCTTTGTAAATAGAAATAGCAAAGTTATTTGCACTTATTTTTGCCATATTGGTGATAACACAATTATTCAGAAAACAAAATTACAAATGTTGAATAAATAAGGAAAATTTCTGTATGCGTTATATACATTTCAAGGAGTAACATCTCATCAGTAACATTAGAATCAAAACGAAGTAATCTAAGATCAAAACATTGCAAAAGGAGGACTCGAATCCAAACGAATCCAAATGGGAAGTAAAATCCGAGCGCAGGGACAACTTCTAAGTGCAATACTTTTCGTGGCCATTCCGTATTTTAGTGTTTTAGCATTTTAACAAATGCAGCAAATTTCTGTAAACTTTAAGTAAGGCAAGTCTGACAACAGGGCTGGTGAATACCCTCGGTGAATCCCGGTCCACCAGCAAAGGCATCGACCCAGTGGTTTCAAAATACAAAATTACCAATGTTGAATAAATATGCTATATATACAATCCTATAAGAATTTTTTATTCGAAATTATTTCCTAGTAAAACTGATTTATTTTCCATTGTCCCACTAAATTCTTACACTGATATATCTTGATTCCATCTGTGATACTTTATTTGAACAAGTCTTCTGTTTGCTCTGTCTTCAAATGTACATTTTATGCATAAAACAATTAACATTAGAAAAAATGTACTCGATGCAGCAATATTCAACGATAAAACTATAAAAAAAATTCAAAACATCCGGAAAGTCGGTGCCTAGAAAATTTATACATCTCCTATTTTTTTATTATACACTAACGCATGACCAAGCATTGACCTAAGCTGTTCCATTTAACATAAATAAATAATCCCTTAATGTTTTTCTGCTTTCAGAAGGATTTAAATGTTATTGTCAGCACGGCATCGAAAGATTTAAAACTGTCTTCACAAAATATGTCAAAAATTGTGTTAGAAAAAGCTGGACAAGATATACAAAAGGAATGTGACAATAAATGGCCCAATGGCATTGACTATGGAACTATTGCAATAGCCAACGCAAGATCTTTGAAGTGTGATTTTGTCTATTTTGTTTGTTTAGAATGTTGGTCGAATTCTGACCAAAGTCCGAAACAGGTGTGTAAATAATTATATTAGGAGACCTTAATTGCTGTTGATATTTATTTAATCTCTAGCATTCTCTTCTCTTTGATCCTGTTGATATGTGATTTCCATTAACATTCATAATAATTATTTTAATTTTAAAACATTTTCTGTACTTGCCATTTGCTTAGTGCGTGGGAATACAAAATTCAGCGAAAGTAATATTATGCGCTACAAAATTATTATTAATTTCTAATATTCTTATACGAATGAAAAATAAAACTTGCCACTCCAGTTAAACATGTTGAACCCTGCAAATGAAAATTGATAGACACACAAAATGTTATTAAGAAATCTTCCTATTTGGTGTGACATATTTGAACATACAACAAAAATCAATTTTTTCAAAGCAACAAACTACAATTTAAAATGTTTTTAAAGAATAATAATGTTAAACTATTATACATTTTGAACCGTATATTCACCGCAACACAATTGGACAAGACGCTTTGTCAGATACAACAAAATGTCTGTTTGCAAAGCAACAAACGACAGTTTAAAAAAGTAAAGATAATAATAACTTGAGAGACCTGTTACTTCGACGTACTTTCACTGAAAAATTCTAAATATGGTGACAATATTGACCTCATCTGTCTTATTGATCTTGCAATCAAGGATACTACAGACGAAGACAGGTCTGCTTTATACCTAGACATCACCTACAAATTGACAGTAACGTAGAATAACAAAACTCAGTTCAAATGCATCAATATTTCAGTCGTACCTGCATACGGAGCGTATATTTCTCGGTTGATAGTCCAAGGCATGTGCTTCCATTCATGATTATTAAATAGAGAGTTGTTGCTGACAAAAAAGCTATTTAACTTAAGATTTCTCCTGGACAGAATAATGTCATTTCTCCAGAAATTTTTTCTATCGCCATCTTTATTTGGTTCACCGGTAATAAAAACCCATTCACAAAATACAATATATACCTTCACACTGTCGTGAATTTCTGTCTGTCCCATTGGTTTCTGCGAATGTTTTTTTAAAATAATTTTCCAATTCGTGTAAATAAGCAACTTTGTCTTTGAAAATGACACACTAAATTTTCAATTGCCCCCAAAAAGCACAATTCACCTTATAGGGTTAGGCAAAGAGAGCCAATGTGATATTTCTGTCGTTTAGGACGCGAACACATTGCAGTTTTGTAGTATTTGCAAATTTGAACAATTCAAATAGCAGTCGGTTGACTTTAGTCTGATCCGTTAACCTTTGCATTCGTCTGACCAGTTATAAGACGAGTATTGTAACATTTAAAAATGTGATCGCTTTAAATGGTCACATTTTTTATAAGTTATAATTTAAGGCATGCATGAACCGGCCTTGATCAATTTCTAACGAAATTTACGTATCTGTAAAATACCTTTAATCAAAGAGTTCGTGGACTCCAAGCCTTGGTTGAAACAAGTTTGTTTCGAATTTGTCTTTGTCTCTTCGGACTATGTTTTTTGATAACTCGTGTGGGTATTCCATACTCGATTTAACAAAAGTATATCTGTTTGTAAAAATATTTTTATAGTTTAGTAAATCGTAAACATTTTATGACCTAAATTTTGAATGCAATTAAATTCATTGTTTGAAATCGGTCTGGTTCATGGTTGCGCTACAGATCTTATTGGACATAGATGCATCATATTTTCGCAGATTTTTGCGAAACTATGAAACGCTCTTGTCATTGTAAATTAATCGTTTCATTGAAATCGTCAGAGTAGATCAGCAGAAAAAAACGTAAATTTTTATACTTTTATCATACATTTATTATAGACCTGAACTTCAAAACGTTATTTCCAGAAATATGTGTTATCACGCTAGCTAACTTAGAGGATAGTGTATGAGAAGGCTAGTTTTTAAGTCTTACTTATTTTAAGGAAACATTTTAAATTGATCTTTTAATTTTGCGATTAACTTTTTGAATAAATTTACTGTTCTGGACTCGTTCCAAATCTATATAAGAATGCTTGAAAAATATTACCCAGTTATTAATTCATTGTCCGTGGGGGATGCATGTAATTTCAAAACGGTGATATAATGATAAAATATGATGTCGAAAGAAACACTAAACCAGGTGACCAACATATACATATTTTACTGTAAGAAAAAGTTGTAGATGTGTGTTCGCAATAATTTGGGTTGCAAGTATTTCCCTGTTGAAATTTGCGTTTTTGTTCCTGTATCCAGTGACAATATACCGAGATATTTTCACACCACTTTCTTTGTATTTATTTATAGAAGTGAAATTAAAAGGCTATCATAAATAATAATCTAAAGGTTGTTTTGTTGATGGTAAATATGATTAATGGGGTAGTAGATCTCCGCGACTGGTAATTGGTAATTGCAAATTTGGTTATTACTTGTAAAGTTTGCATTTCACTAAAAAGAAAAACAAAGACTAACCAGTTCGAAATCAGAAAGATCACATTTAGAAATAAGGCTTTCGTTTACAATTTACTTTTAAGTACTGTTTATCGAATTGCTAGGTTTACTGCTTATTACCACATATCGTTCATTACAGACCCTTTACAAGGTTGTAAAAGGATGTTTAAAAGAAGCAGCAAAACTCCCAAAGACAAAGACGATCGCGTTTCCTACATTGGGAACTGGTTACCTAGGCTTCCCACCCGAGGAAATGGCCAGTGTTATGATTGACTGCATTTTCGAATTATCCAAAGAAAAATCTTATCTTCAGGAAATCTATATCATTGTATATGGCAACGGCTTAAATTCGGATGCTGAGTTTAAGGTAGGAAAATTAATCCATAAACGTAGATAACTAATAGCCCGCCCTTGTTGTTATGTTTTTATGTTGTTCTTTTGTCTTCAGTTTGTCTATTTTTATGCTCTAGAATTTTTTGGCTGAACGGTTTTCTTCTGTACATTTTGTATTTTCTCCTTTTTTCAAAATAAGAACAACAGACTAGAATTTATGCTAGGTCAACAGACTACTGTATAAAATGCATCATTTATTGAATATCCACATAGTCCGTCGTTTATCTGAATAATATATAGCGGAATAGATTAACCTGTCACATATGTAATTGTTTATTATCAAATAAAAAGGAATTCGAAGATAACAAAGGGGCAGACAGAAATCGTAATGTCGGAAGACAGACAAGACCATGGCAAACAAAATAAAACGAAAGACAAACGTAGAACACAAGAAAATACACTGAAAACTAAAGGTAGATTAACACGAACCCTACAAAAACCAGGATGAGTTCAGGTGATCCGGAAGGGAAAGCAACTCCTGCTCCACTAGTGGCACTTGTCTTAATACAAATTTTGGTCGTCTTGTAATTTATTACTTTTTATGGTTGTTTAACAGGCAATCATACCACATCTAATTTCTATATTGTAACCGTCTAAAAATGTCAGTTAAAACCAAGCGAAAAAATGTTATTATTATGCCACTATAATCGTTTGGATGTAAAAGATGTAAATTAAGACACAGTACAAGGAACATTAAGAAAACGCTTATATAAAAGGAAAGTGACAATATTGTAAACACATGTTGTATGAATTCAGCAAGTTATATATATGATATCTGAAATAGTTAATATCTCCACATAGCATCTGGTGAAACGCTATGATTTTTATGTTAAAAATCAATAAATCGTGTTTTACGTCAAAATGTCTACAGCTTACTTGAAAACAAGACAAGTAATAAATCTGATATTATTAAATAGCAAAAAAGTTAATACACAAAGTAATGTCATTCTCACAATAATATTAATAATTAACATGCACAGCTGTTGCCCATTCAATTACAAAACGTATTTCTTGCCCCAGTAAATCTATTGAACTAAAGGCAACAACTTAACGAGAAATTTTGCAGTAAACAATCCAGTAAAGATGTTGATTGTGTATCTCTGGCATATCTTTCATATTCTTTCTTTTAAAAATTAAGGGACAAAGTAGCAGTAATGTAAAATATCCTACATATGCTTAATTTTTAGCCCATATGGAAAGATCTCTCTAATACCAAAAAGAAAAAGGTGGCTGTCCATACTAATTTGCAAAATATGATGCTGAAATTAAGCTGTCTTTAAATAGTCATAACTGTTAAATGACAGAAACTTAACTTAAACAAAAATTCCACTATCACCTTTGGGCAAAAAGATGTAAATTAATACACAGTACAAGGAATGCTAAGGAAAGGCTCCAAAAATCGTATTGACTTGATCCAACACTTTTTGCATATGTTAAACATGTTAAAATTTACATTATCTTTCTTAAGGTAAAGACTTCAAGTAGGTAACTGTGCCTACTTTTACTAAAACAATCGCTTAGTAATATTCTGCACCAAAAACTTCCGGACAATTACTGCGGCCGCTTCTAACGTCGTGTGACGTCATGAAAATACACACGTCACAATGGCGTTTTACTTCATATACCAGGTTGTGCTCAATGACTGCTACTTGACTTAATTGACATAAGAAATATTACATTAGTAGAAGTATGATCGATTTGAAAATTTTGTCGTTCCCTATCGCCGATATTATTATGCTAAGATCTAAACTGATTTGCCATTATTAACTAGTGCCGGAAGGTATGCAGAATAGATCATGTATAGATAATGTCTAATTTCGAATCTTTTAGGTCCTGTGCAATAAACTAAGACAGAGAAGAAAATAATATCTTGGGTATGTTTTTCGTAATATATTTAATATTTGGACATCAGGATATTTTGACGGATATGAATATTGAACATAGAAGGGGACAGTGCTGTTAGAATACTATCGCAGTAGCGTCAATTGCATTTTAGCAATTAACAAAATTTAAGAGAAAACGAGAAAAAAAAACAGAAGGGTCACACAAAGAAAAACAAGTAGATAGACATGTTTATTTAACAAACAAGAACGAGACGAACCCGGCTGTTACTGTACACCACTAACTTCAAAAAAGCGGTAAACTCATGTAGTGAGGAAGGATAATCAGTTAGAAACTCACTGAATTTGCTTCTTTTCCTTGCTACTATAATCATCCCGAGTTATGATGGAAAGAATTTATATCAAGATCATGGTTATAATCTCCAGGAGGAGAAAGTGAACACTGAGTTGCATTGCCATTCTACAGGAAAAGTTTTGTCTTTGCCTGTGGACGAATATAACATAATGGTAAACAAGTTAGTGATAATCGTAAAATTTCTGAAGTTCTTATGACTTAATCGTAAAGCAACGTTTCTGTGTTTGAACAATTTTTGTTCCAATCATTGGTCCCTGTCTAGAAAATCCCATTACTTTAGGCATGCCTTGAGTAACGTATGAGCTGTACGGTGAATTCGCCATACGATGGGGCAGCTAGGAATGTTACTTCTAATGAACATAACAATTCGAAAGGTCTGTATAAAACCTTCCCTAATTGTTTTGTTCGATATCGGGTATTGATAATCACCAAGTTCAGCAGTGACAAATGAAAAAACATTTGTAATGGATGTTGAAATTAAATAATTTATCTACATTTCTCTACATTTCTCTATTTTTCTTTTTATAGCCATTGAAGTAAGTAAGTCTAAAAGAGTGAGGAAACAGGCCGATTAGAAGATGGTCACAAAAAGTTCTCGTTGAAATGCCGAAGTCTAACATATATATTTATCTTCCTCTTTTTATCTGTTCTTTGCTTTTGTTTTTATGAACAAAATGTCCGATTTCTATCGATAACAATTGATTTTTAGCGTCTTTCTGTGTTATTTTTTTTATTTTTAGTGCGAGTGGTATGACCACATTTAATTGTAGAAAAATCAAATCTGTCGAATGTGGTCATATAGTGGATATGTATCTTGAGTTAAAAATTCTCATTAAGTCTTGGGAGCTGTTTAATAATCGTATTTGTTAAATGTCACTTCTTGTAAAGTTGGTGGCCTAACACTTCTGTCTTAATAATTGGAACAGGGTCCCAATTACAGGAATCAGTCCAGTAACACGAATGTAGGCCATAAATAAAAACCAGATTCTCTTCTTTTGATGCTCTGATAATCTTATTGTAAGGCCTTTACCCTTGAAGGTGAGTTTATTTCATAGGAAAATGATGATACTTCAATGCTTTTGAGGTATTTTTAGCATACTTAAGAGCACTTGGCTCCAGGACACTGACATAATCTATCCTTTAACCTGACCCGGAAGTGAATAAATGACCCCATCATCCATCTAAACACCAGCGATTTCCTATATGCTGGAAAGGGCCATTCAAGATTCAAGTCAGAGAACTGTGAATCAATCAGGAATGTGATAGTGCAAAAAAAAATTATTGAAACATTGTAAAATCATCCCCAAGATTTTGTTACTATTGAACCCTATGGAAAGGGGGGTTAATTGTGGTCTTGTTTCAACTGTTAATGACGAAGTTAAAGCTTTGAGAACATCTGATTAAGCGACCAAACGCAGCTTCTATGGACACTTGTGTAAATCTGATACCCAATTTTATACTTGTGGATCTCACAAACCACCTAATCATTCACAAATTGATATACAAATTAATCCAAATTATTTTATAAATAAAAACACTTATCGCTTCCTTGCACAGATATTAATGAATTTCGTATTGTATCCATCTCGTCTGTATATCGTCGAACAAACTGTATTCGATCAAATCTCGTGTTAAGAAGCTTGATGTCTTTTCATAAAGAATATCCTCCTTTATAGCTTGCTTTAAGTAACTGTGAGTGGCATTCATAAGAGAGGAATTTCCTTTTTGAATGTATTTTGTTTTCTTTAGTAGATTTATTTTACATGTTGAAATTAAAATACTCTTTATTAGGAATGTGGAATATCTCATATTTAGGAATGCGATTCCAAACATTTTTATGGCCATTGAGGAATTCTAGATTCAACAATTTCCTCCGTTTCTTACGGAGATGAGGTCATTTCTTCTGGACATTTACCCCATATATCTTCTATTTCATGGCGTAGGCATATACTTCATTAATAAGAACAGACATTTGTTGTAAACAGTTTTGTAAAGAATATTTTGAATATGAATGAAAGCAGAATTAAGACACTAAAAATATATTCAGTGAGTTTTCATTTTGTGTTAAGTTTAACTTAATACAAAATTACCAATGTTAAATAAATCCTACACGTAACTGTGGACGATGAAGGGTTTAAACGTATTTTAAACCATTAAGTGACGCTAAGATTAAAGTAATACAAACACTTCATCAAGAGAAACACTCACTTTCAAGAATTTTACAATCGAGCACAGATAATTCTCAACTTAAACATAATGTTTAATTTATTTATTGGATAAAAGCTTATATAGGATTAGCCTGATGCCTCATTCCATTTGAAAGATTTTTTTCAATCAAATTGTAGTATTTATTGTTTTCAACACACATCATTGGAATCATTCAATAATTGTATTGAAAACCCTTAAAAGGAATTCGAAGATACCAGAGGGGCAACACATCTTTTTTCATATTTTTTTTTAAATTTAAATAAGTTTTCCCTTTATAAGTAATTTGGAAATGAGAAGTAAATTTAATAATATGTCCATCCAAATGTGTTATTTATAGTTATAACCAAAACATATGTATTATTCCATTTTCAAACCAAACAGGTCCTTAGAATTTTGGCAAAAAACTCAGTTAATTATCACAAATAAAAATTGTAAATTCCCATTCTTGTTGTTATTTTTTTTTTTTCTTTTATCTTTTATAAAGAAATAGTAGTACCCATTATTAGGTGATTCAAATATCCCAAAGAAGTTGACAGAAATCGTTATTACTTATGATTAAAAAACAATCAACAGAACGAAATGAACAACAAACATCAGTGTTCTATAAGTTATACGCAAAACCAAGTCCTGATATTATGATTCATTTGGTAGACTCGTTTGTTTAAAGGCGAGGCGTTATGACATTTGGAAGATATTCGTTATCATTATTTTAAATGATATCTTTAAAAACCGAACAACTGAAAATTTACCAAGATTACGGCTTTCATAGTTTCTGTTCGAAAGCTGCAGATGAGGGGATTTATTTTGAAATACAAACCCAACATTACGAAATTTAAAGAAGTGAGTCTTGTCTAACATGAAATTAATCACAAATTATTTTGTTTGTATGCTTATCTGGCCAACGATTTGTATATCATTATATTTCATGTTTTTGACATTTTACGGCTTGCTGTAAGCTGTAGATATGAGTCCATTATTGAACACCTTGTAATTTTCAAATTTTGTCTCATAAGCAATCAAGCACATCGCCCTTTTCTATTTTTATATAAAATTGCGTTTAAGTCTAAAATCATAAAGTAAGAATATGTTTATTCCTTTTAAATTTTAAACTCTTGAAATAACGGAAAAGTTTATTCTTTTTATTGCACTTCATCAGCTGGATTTGGCTTTTCATTTCAATTTTCTAAATATGATACCTTCTGCTATTTTGAATCTCGTCTTTCCTATTTTTTGCATGTTTTTGGTTCTAATGCTGCTGATGAGAGATTAATTCCAATCATTACAGTAAAATGAAATATTCAGGTAAGGTAAATTCATTAGTTTGTATTTTCAAAATCAATTCGTCGATGTTAGGGTTACCTGTGTTTTCACCGGCCCAGTAACGTGTCTGACAAGAAAATTATCACAAATATTTTTACATTTCCAGTATTTATTTCAATTTTAAATCCCTAATATTTACCGATCCAGTTACGTGTGTGACAAGAAATTTGTCAGAAATATTTTTCCAGTATTCATTTCAATTCTTAATCCATATAAACGTGTATTGAACATGGTAGAACTCCTTCTGCTTGATTTGCATTTTATTTCTATTTGTTTGTGTATAAGTGTGTTTTGATTCTAATGCTGCTAATGAGATGCAATACGTAAACAGCATAACAAATTCAAAGTGAATATGGGGTATGATACAATGTCCAGATGATGGCCCATCTGTTTTCTTTCGCTTCCTGCTCTGGTCGATGTTAAAATGCGATAGGTATTTTGATCTATTTTTTTTTCTTCTCGTGTCTTTCTATGTCAACAATTCCGACGAGACTAGTATTAGTATTTAGTGTTTACAATTCAGAAAAAATATTTTCAAAGCGCATGTGCTAGTGTCAAATCACCGTTTCTTTTGATCATGCATTGTATTTGATTACAAAATGGTCCTTTTGGGTTGTTTCCTCTTGTAACTAGACGGTGCTTCGAACTTTCAGTAACCAAGTCTATTGTTAAGTGGAACATACATACCCGGAGGTTTTTTTTTAGGTCACGATATTTCAGCGATGAACGTCTTATTTCAAAATAAGACATTCACATATTTAGTGCTCGTAGTTTACGTGGGGAGATGTTCAAGAAGGGTGTTTATCTTTTTTTATCTATTTATTTTTTGCTCTTGAAGTGGGTATTGTTAATGATTCATGTGAATCATTTCAGTCTGATTTTGTGTAGGCACATTGAATCACTGAAAACTCTATAAAATCCCCTATTATATTTCAGCGAAAACCCCTCTTAAGTATCATTAATGTTTATATTAAATGGTTTTTTTTAAGACGATCACCGACAGCCAAATGCTACGAGCGGTCCTTCTCAATTTATGTCTATGTTTGAATTCTATTGAATATCTGAAAGTGGGAGGGCTGTGAGCTGGGCGATGTTTTCTGAAAAGATCAAAAGATGTTTCTTATAGGTAAGAATTCCCAACTTAGCGTTGATGACTGAGGGGTCATCATGGGCTTGTATATCATTAGGTTTAGTGAACAATGGGTCGGAATATCTTGTAGATATAAATTTTGGCTTCTGATGAGTCAATAGAAGAGGAAATCATCCACCCTATTTCAGACATTAAAATGAATTGCTTAATTAACTTCCAGATGACGGAGAGAAATCATTTGATTTTTATTTGGGGAAAGGAAGTAACTTTGGATGGCAACATTTTCATATCTGCTGTTTTCCGCTGGCAAGCGCGCCTACATTTTTTTTCAATATTCAATACTGTGTGAATCCTGAGATTTGTCCATCCTGCCTTTATCATTACCAAGTTGCGCCTTTTTTGCATCCTGTCCGTTTCAGACAAAAAACATTGACCGAGGCAACAGTTCCAGAACCCATCCCCGCTGCGACATATAAATAACCCATAACAGAGAGGGTGTGAGAGTAGTTTGATGTGAAGCAGAGGGATAACAATCTGTTTTCACACCCTCTCTATTATGTGTTATATATTTGATTATACTGAACATGCTTGATGCTGAAAAAATTGGAAAATTTGAATATTCAAAAAGGCTTAATATTCTTATTTTTATATCCATATCTACAAGACATTGTGGAATATCGTGAAGTATAGCGCAACAATGATATGTATAAATTGCACATTTCTTTAAACCAATGAAATGTCCGTAATAGCCTAAATATTTGCATACATTATAATAAAGAAACTTATTACTGAATCAGATTTAAATACAGTTTAAATATTGATGTTTTATTGCGTTACTTTTCGTTATTATCATTATTATGCTGGCTTTTCATAATGTGTACTTCTTTATATATATGTATATATTTTCGTGTGTATCAGATGTATGTTCTCGGAACCCTTCTAAATTATGATAATAACATCGTGTTTAGCAATGACTATGACAAAATAGTGGTCAGAGTTTAGGACATAGTGCAAGACCCGAAGGTACATATTTCTTTGTTGGTATATGCCGAAATAGAAGAATCCTTACTATTAAAGGAGAAACTGACAGGAAGCATAATAATTGATAATATCTGTACTTGGGAATATTACATGTAAGAGTAGTATTTTTATTTGAAAACGTAGATCAATTGTTGTTTTAAACCTAAAGGTGATAAAGAATAGAATGTGGATAACCTCCGCCTTTCATACGTGACTGATGTTGACAAACAGCTATGAATACACGGCTTCAAGGAATAGTTAGTATACTATTCAGGCATAATATGCTCACGATAAATATTTCTTTGTTGGTATATGCCGATATAGAAGTTTTTTACTATTAAAGGAGAAGTTTACAGAAAATATCATAATTTACAATATTAGGTCTATTTCTTTATATACTTTCTATACAAATTCGTCTTTCATTAACATTCAAACAAAACAATAATATCTCGTCACCAAATCTCCTCTTTTGGCATACCTGAAAAACCCTAAGTTCTCTTTTATTTTTACGCCATCTTCCAATTTCTGTAGGAAATTTATGATTGTTGGTTCTAAATTTACATAAAGGGAATTAATATCTATCGTCTAAAACTTCTATGTTTGAATCAAAGTTTAATCCAATATAAACTATTTATTTTTACTCCCTTCGGTGAATTTTCGGTCGATGAGTTCCATGTTTGCATGAATTTATCAATCAAATTTTTTATTACGACCCGTAGCGAATCCTCAGAAATACAGTTTTGCATAAAACATATATCAAAAACATTCTACGATCGTTCAGAATTGTGCGGATGTTATATATTCATAATAACCAGTCTTCATTTGAAAAGTTTTTGATATAGGGAATCCTTTATAACAACGACGAGATTTTAGACTGTTTCCCTTAAATAAGTTTACACTAAAATGTTATCATTTTAACCTTTATATCAACTTCAAGTGGATATCTGCCCGTAAATCATAAAGCCTTAAAACATGAAAAGTATTTTTCAAAATATTAACATGGACTTTTTCGATAACGTCGTTTTTACCAAATCTCCAGATTTCACATCCATACAAGAGAACGGGCTTTAGGGTTTTATCGACGAGTTCTAACTGACATTTAATTGATAAATTGTGTAAACTACCTTTTTAAGTCTTCATACATAGCGTTCATACCTTTATTTACAAGTTTGGAATGATCCGAATTTCGGAAAAAAACTAATCACAAATTCACAGCTCTTTGCCATTAAAGGTGAATTTAGCTGGTAAGGTGGTCGTCCGTTTGAGAATAATAAACCGTAGACTTTTCAATTTTAATTTGAGTTTTCATCTCTGATAAAATTCGCTTAAGAAATCCAGCTGGTTTTGCAAATCATCTTTTGACTCAGCTAAGATGACGGTACAATAGAACAAAAAGTTTCAGTCCATTGAAAAATTAGAGAAACAAAATCTTGATAATCATATCTTCTTTAGTCTTAATAATTGAATCTTCAAACTTGCAAAGGTTTAACTATATATCTCGATTGTAAAAGATTTATAAATATATATTGCAATTATGGTATAACATGTGACATTTTGTTGCCGATTAACTGTTTAACCTCGAAAACCTCTTTCAAATATATATAGTTAAGTACATTTTTATAACAAATCCTTCGCCATAACGAAGTCTTTTTTAAAAAATGGAATAAATTTAAAGATGCAGAAAATCGCGTTTAGACCAAACAATTGTATCTTTTTTTCAAAATTGTATTTAGAGATGTATAAAACAAACGTTTCTTGCACACTGTAACATCAACCGGTATGAGCAAAAGTTGTCTTTAAGGGAAAACACATAATTATGCATCCTCGAATTAAAAGGTACACAGAAATTTCAAAATATACAAAAGTTGACTCACTTTTTAGTGATTTTAATTCATTTGTTTATTTGAAGAA
>JAULBM010342574.1:0-12513 GCA_032357055.1 Geukensia granosissima
AAGTTGTTGTGAAAATGCTGTTTAATAATCGTCTTTTAATAATTCATTACTTTTTCTTGTATAATTTTCGTCATTTCGTCAAAATGAAAGGGTATAGTTGACTATTTTGAAAAGAATTTAACATTTTGGGTAAAAATACTCAATTTTGAGAGGTGTTTTGTTCAAAAAAGATATGATCCCACAAAAACATCACGAAGACAGTTTAACCAAACGTTTGTACTTGATAGATCTTTAATTATGCAAAGTTTGGTTGTGATGTTTTTGTGCGATCTATATTATAATCAAGAACACAGTAACAAATATTGCAACGAATTAATTAACTTCTTAGTATTTTCCCATTTAAAGCATTTTCTATGTGTCATGAGACCATTGTAGAACTAATTAAATTAAAAATTCTGTTGGATTTTCTTTTCATAGACATTAGTCAATACAAAAAATATAAAATAATAGATATTAGCTTATTTTTATTTTTTAGCCAAAATCTTGGGCCAAAAATGGGCCTTAAAGACTCTCATCCTTTAAAGAAAGTCCTAATATTTTCTTATATTTGTCTACCATTATTCCCTGTTTATCTGAGTGACAATAAGGTAAATATTTATATACTAACAGGAACTTTCCATCTTCATGTTTATCTTTCATCATTCTCTTATCAGCCTCATCTCTGGATATTTTACCATGATACCATGGCTGTTTCTTGTGGAGATCTTTAGCCACTAACAAGATCAAGTGATCTCGTTGTGCACCAAGGGCTCGCTCCATTTTGGCATTCTGAAAAGGACACAATTTGTGATGTGAAAATATTCATATAAATAATAAAATAATAACTCCATTTACATTTAGAACTTTTCTTTATTATTTTAAGTAGCAGTCCATATAAAAAATCTGACAAGAGGTGATCCATTTAGACATAGTTCCTGTGTACATAACCACTCTTTGTTTGTCATTCAAGCTTTTAGATATTGAATACATAGATTGTACATGAAAATAGGCTTTCGCAAAAGTGATTGTTTTTTAATTAGTTGATTTCCTGTCAAATTACTAGTAAATGTATTGTTTTTTTCAAAAATACAAATCATGACTAACATGTATCACTTCTACAGTTTACCATGCATAATTTTTATATGGCATGCTTTTAAAAAATTTTAATCTTAAAAACTGGAAAACAAAAAATCATGTTTTTATTACATTTTTCTGAAGATTTGCTCTCTGAACAAATGATTGACAATTATGAATATATAAGTACCCATCAAAAATGGTCTTGAAAGCAATGTAAGACCAAAAACATTGAAAGAAATAAAAGTTTTCACTGCATTGCATTATACTTCCAAAAAAACCACTATTGAAACCTGCTTATGTAGAAGTTATCTCCCCTTTAAAATGGCATCTACAATGCATTCTTCACAATTTCACATATCCTTTCTAAACTGAGCAGACCAAATTGACAAAAAAATTTAAGCATATAAATGTTACCAGTATAAACCATTGTAAAAATTTTCAAGGTATTCCACACATTCTCTACCTTCTTGTCTGATTTCTATACTGACAAATCTTGCACCTGAGTATCAGTGACTAAATGTTGTCAAATTTGAAAATGAACTAAGAGATTTTCATATAGAGAATATTTTAAGCAGATATAAGCAAAAGATGTCAAATTAATTTTTTATGCGTCACCAGGTAAACTCAATTTGCGACAGTTAAGTCCACAATTTACTTCCTCAAAGCTTAAAATACAATACAGTTATTTCTTTAATGTAATTGTGAAAATACTGACATAAAGTGATAGAAACTGCTCACATGAGCTAATATTATGCTGACAAATAACTGATGTTTTATGAAAGACTAATCCAAATAATTTGGAATGTTCTTTTCTTATCAGTTATATTATTTGCTTAAGTAAATTGCTCTTTGACCATATGTACCTGAAGTTTTTCATGTGACAGATAAAATTGAAAAAAATAAAATGCATTTAACGCTTGAACCATTTGATTTTAAAGGGGCCTGGGATTTTTTTACTCTGCCCTGATTTTGACTAAAAAAATATCTAGCCAAGGTGGCCCTCCAAAAAAAATCTGGCCCATATATTTGTCCCCCTTTAAAAAAATTTGGGTGACAGTCTGTAAAATCTTCATTAGAAAAATTTTTTCTTGACAGCTTTTCTAGTGAAAAAATAATAAACATGCTGAAAAACAGATTCCAGAAACTCCCCCACTTACAATCAAGTGGTCTGTACCTAAGCCAACAAAACTGAAGGATAAAAAAATTCTTAAAAGAAACTGTTTAAGTATATGAAAAATATTTATGCATGTATATATTAAAAGAAAATTGTCATAAATCACAGTAAGAAAGTCAATTACTGATGATAAAAATTTAATTCATGAACATGCAGACTCATGCTCATATAATTAGTCGTAGGTTTTATATTGGCCTTCAGTCATCATGATTTTAAAAAGATTGCAATTGCATAAATTTTAATCTTCTATTTAATATCATTTAAAAAATTCACAGGCAAGTGAATTTCTCTGCATGCAAATAAAATTAAACCAAATACAGATATGTGTCATGCTTCTTAGAGGTTACGTTATTTTCAAATTAGTTTCAATCAAAAATGAATGTCATCCATGCCAAAGTCAATCAAAAATTTATTAAATCAGATTTTCGTTGAGTCCATTCATTCAGAAACAGAGGATGGGTCTTACCTTGTCAAGATATAGCGAATGTCTATTTATAAAATCAGTGTATTTGGTCTACAGAATAAAATAAAATCAAATGAGTTGAATACCGCTTTCTTATGAACATCTTTAACAACACTTACTTTAGAGGAATATCAAATAGTTTAAAATATTAACAACATGTTCATAAATCTGTAAATTTTGTTTGCAAAATATTAGAAAAAAGGTATTTAAGACACAATATATGATAAGCTTTCCTCATCTTCTCTGGAACCTGAATGTTTTAAACTGTACACATGAATTTTTATCAGTCTGATAGGAGCCTAGAAGTTCATCTTTCACAGATATTATGTTGATTCCAAAACAGAGATGAATAAAATTATCATGACTTTCTGTGCATAATAAAATTTTGCTTTAAGCCACAATGGAGAATCTAAACAAAGTTTAAAGTAAGAGTTTCCAGATAATTTTACTTTGACAGTTTTTAGACACAGTCAGAAGAGTGAACAGAAAAGATAAAGCATTAATTATGAAATTATAAATTTATTAAAGATACTGATACAATTAAAAATTTAACATGCATTTATGCAAGAATTCAATAAACAGGCAGAAATAGGTCAACTTGCTAATTATTCCCCAGTGGCTCATATAAATTGGAAACAAGAAGATTATTTCTGTTTTTAGTAACTGTGAACTT
The DNA here is from genome assembly GCA_032357055.1 of Geukensia granosissima. Lineage (NCBI taxonomy): Eukaryota > Metazoa > Mollusca > Bivalvia > Mytilida > Mytilidae > Geukensia > Geukensia granosissima. The sequence goes on from JAULBM010342574.1 coordinate 3,367, forward strand.
GAACTTTGACATTTTGACTTTTTCTATTTTATTCATCAAAATAGACAAGTGAGGACACTAAAATGTCTCACCTGTATAAACAGCTTTGATCCCATAAATATGTTGACACACATTCTTATTTAATATAAGTACATTATACAATCAGCATGATCAGTATGTTAAATGGCAAATGTGCATCACAAACTTAAGTTATGGAGTTAGTGAGAAAAGAATTTAAATGTGCAATGTTACAAATTCTACAAAGTCACTCATCCAAGAAAATGAGGTCAATGACATGTGTCTTTAGTGAAAAAAAAGACCTTATCACAAAAACTAAGTAAAAGTTAGTCAATGGACTGTGAAAAGGAGGTCAAATTCAATGACCTATGGACTTGAATGTGAGAAATTTAGGTCATTCATCTGACATGTGAAATTTAAGTCAAGGACATTAGACATGAGTCAGACTGACGTGTATTAATAATATTGAATATGCATACCCGTTGCATCCCTTTCCGAGAATTTTCTGTATGTTTTCAGAAATTTTTTTTCTCTTTTCTGAGAATTTTACAAAAGCCCTTTTTCCAAGAAAAACTTGCATAAGTCAGATACACAGCTAAGGGTTACATTAAAATCTTTTTAATTTAAAAGATAATTCACATAAAATATTTACACTGCTTTACAGAAGTTACAGATTTATTTAAAACACGCTTGAGTCGCATTTTTGGAAACGTCCATATCAAAATTTGAAAAATTCTTGGATATGTCCTACCCCATGCATACCCAATATTGTTGACTTAAAATGGAAAACTACTAATGAAAGAATCATAGCATAAAAACATGACATGAGAATAAGGTCAAGGACATAAGTCATTAGACAGACTGACATGTACTCTTAACAAAGTACAAAAAAATGTACATATACAATGTATATGCATACTTCCTCACAGTCGAGTTGAGTTGAGTTGGGGTTCATTTTCCCTAACAGCACAAGAAAACTGCCATAAGCCAGTTTAAATTTGTTTTCACTTTCTTGATCCCTCTAAATCATTACATTTGTATATTTTTGATATTCTAGATTCATTAGTCTGTTAAAGAGAATTTATAATGTTAATTATGATATCTCTGAGAAAATGATTAAGATGTAAAAGGCTGACAGATGACCTTCTGACTCAAGGTGATGGAAACAGCTCACATGACCCTTTTAGTCAGGTGAACTAAAAAGGGAAAATTCTTTTAAAATGCAAAAAAAAACTAAGCTGATTATTTTTTAAATATACATTTAATAGTTAGACTAAGAAATTGAAACACAAATAGCAAGAATTTAAAGGTAGATTTAAAGACACTTCATGATTAATCTAGCTCAGAAATAAATAAAATTAAAATGCTCAAATTTAACCAGAATTGATTGATCTCCATATCCATTAGTACAACAGGGAGAAAAGGACTAACTGCAAGCCAAAGAAGAAAAATAATTAAACAAATTGGAAGAAACTAAAATCAAACTAAAAAACACACAATTGTCAGACAATTAACTGCACTTGAAAGCTTGAATATTTCAAAACAATCCTGCCACAACAAGGACAAATTTTTAATATAAGATTACAACCAAAAATCCATTTTACATGTACAATTTGAATTGAAATGTTGCCTTTTAAAGATAATAATTCAATTAAAACAAAATAGCAATAAAATGTTAAACTATAAACATGAAATTTTAAATTTTTGTGGTTGCTAATTTTGACTTTTGTGCAAAAATAACTTTCTTACAAACCAAAAAAATTCTATAATTATATCTACAGAAATAAATGATTTTGGAAAACTTATACCGATGTGAAATTTTTCAATTCTCATACAGCCAAAATATCCAAGTTTACAATACATTGTGTATTACAAGTGTTAAAATACTGCAAACTCATATGGGAATATTTTTTTGTGATTAAGCTTAAGAGCATTAAGCATCTCCATTACTTGAGAAGGTAACCCATAAATCCTTTTATTTGTGCAATATGAAAAAAGTGGAACCTTTCTCTCATGTTATTTTCACTGCACATTTTATCAAGGCTCCTAGATTTAGGTGATTTAATTTGCAACCTGAAAATGTCATTGCCAAGTTACATGATTTAAATTATTTGCAATATTTTTTGCAATTATTTGCATGGCAAAAAAAACAAATGGCTAGCAGAAAAATGACCGACGGATCATAACAGTTCAAAAAAGAAAGCAAATATTGTTACAGAACTTCATAACATTCATTAGACATGCAAACCTGAATACTAATGCATACCTTCATTGATTCAGCCTTGGCAATGAGCTCATTTTCTAGTTCAGTGTATGTCATTCCCCTAAATGCAATAGGTCTTTGAAATGGCTGCCTGATGCAAGGGATCATGGGATGGGTTATCATGCCATCTAAATGTCGTTCATGGTGCTGTATTAACTCTACTGGTCCTGGGAATGGACGTCCGTCTGATATCTTATACATGCCATCCTGTCTCTTCTCAATGTTATAGTGATGAAAACTGTAATTAAAAAGGTGACATTATATACTGCCTTCCTACCATATCGCGGCTTTTATGATACCGCTTTTTCACATGCTATTTCAACCATAAATTTAGAAAAATTTAGTGCTGCGATACCATTAAGACAACCACTATACTACAGTTAAACTTGCCCATGAAGTTACCTCTATTAAGCAGCCACGTTATTTTAAAGCCCACTTTTTCTATTTCCTATTGCTGAAGTTTTTATCATGAATAAACTTTATTTAAGAGGACAATTGTTTTAAATGGTCACTTCTGCTTCGTTTCAAAGATGACCTCTTCATAAAAGTTCTACTGTATAATGAGAAGACAGTACAGTAAACCTGTCTAAAGCAAGCCATGAGTAAACTTGTCTAAACTGACCATCCACAAACCAGGACTTTAATAACATATGATCAAAATTTAACCTGTGAAATCTGAAAACCTGTCTTAACCGAAAAAAAATTTGTTCCCAAAGGTACATGTATTCGGTTTAAACAGGTTTCATTAAATATATAAAAAAAACTGTTTTTGTTTGCTGCCGTATCTGACGGTCATCCAACTGAAAAACTATGCTTTGACAAGCCCTCATGCAAGATTGTGCACACAAATTAATGTTTTTGTGAGTAAAAAAAATCTACATCTGTTTTCAGTAAATTGGACCAACCATATACATGTACATGATATATCTGTACTAATCCTAAATAATTAGTGCCATATTTGACCAAACACTACCAGTACATGTATTAAAGTCTGAGTTAATGTGTCCACATTTAATAAACTGTAAAAGCTAAGCAGAAAACTTTTGAAAAATTAGTATCTCATGTCTCCCTTCTATCAACCATTTTTTATTGCCTTTAGTGTAAACACAGGTAAATTTTACGCCCAAAACACATTATGCTTGTAAATGGGGCAAATCAAAGTATGTCATAATGTCTGCAAGATACATCTGATGTCCTGGCAATGCACATCAGAGATCAATATTTCACTGTCATTAAAAACTGAATAAGTCATACATCCAATTATTCTATGAAACTAGTGTGGACACAGAAACGCCTTGCCTTCAAATTGCTTTACTGACAAGCAAATGTGGACTGACATCAACAAAGAGTTAGCCTGATAATCAGGTCAACAACAGAAATTTTTCCATTAAACCATTTTGTTAACATATTTTATCAGAATGAATACCTTAAGCATGGCATCCTTGGTGCACAATATGTACTCACCACTCCGCTAAGGACCCCTAGCATATTTACAAGCACAGATTGAAATTTATCAAAAAATGTTTTACAGAAATTTTCAGCATTTGTTTAAATTCTAAAGCACTAAAAATAAGGAAAGACTTCAAAAAGTATTGCACTTCGTATTTGTCCCTGCCATTGGATTATCTTCCAATTTCAATTTGTTTGAATTTAGTACTTCTTTCACTATACTTGGATCTCAGACTTTCCAATGGTTTGGTTCTGATGAGAGGTTTCTTCATGAAATGTACATATAGCATATAGAAATTCACCATATTCATTGAACATTGGTAAACTTGAAATAAAATCTCTGAACTGAGAAAATGAGGTCAAGGATGCAAGATCTCTGAACCACTGACGTGCACGCATGAAGATGAATGAACACAAATAATATTGTTGACCTATCTGATTTAGTTACTAAGAGAATTATCTACACACAAAAAATTAATTGATGCTAGGTCAAGGCCCCTTGACATATGGCAGACTGACAAAAACACTTAACACTGATTAAGCAAAACAAATATCATTCACAAATCTTGTGTAGTTACTGAGAAACTGAACTTGAAAACCTTATGATAAATACTAGACCATGAAAATGAGGTCAAGGGCATATAACACATGACTGACATGTATACCTAAAAATGATATAGCACACTGAATTTTGTTGTCTTATTAAGTGTAGCTACTGAGAAAATGACATAATCTTGGAAGCTTAATCTGTACTTTTTAATCTCTGTTTATGAAACTGAGTTACATTAAAGATAAAGTACCGGTAAATCCCCTTGTCATCAATAATAAACTTCCACTAAGATGATCTTTTGTGGCATGTTGGGTTTTTTTAATTGATAATTCACAAATTCAAGAATTATTTTTACTACATGTTATTTTATTTATATACAATAAACAAACAAATAAATAAAATGACCTGAAAGGAAATACTAACAGGAAAATGAGGTCAAAGGTTACCATCAAGAGGTTTTTGTAATTCATATATTGTTCTTCCTTGTGTATTGAGTCAGATTCATTGTTTTTCTGCTGTATATTATATTTAATATTCATTTATATTAAGAAATGAATCTGTGGGAATTTTGAAGTAAATTACATTTATTTTTAACAAAATATAAGACCTAATCAAGCAAATAATTGCTGACATAATCCCAATTGCCTGTACATGTCTCACTCAACTGACAGCAACTGCACATTGGTCCAAAAAATATAGTTTGGCTGTGGCAGCCAGAATGAAATGCTGAAAAAAAGTTTGGTAGAGGACCATCCAAGGACCATTCCTTCATGTTTCAACCCTTTTGTTCAGCAGTTTTAGACTAAAACATTTCTAATTGAATTTCCCATAGGGTTCCTATTTCAACTGTGGCTTCCTTCTAGGTTGGTCTGTGGGGTGTTTAGTATAACTTTGTAAAAGGACTATCTAAGGCCATCCTAAATTTAGCTAGGTTTTAATTGGCTTAGCAGTTTGAAACATGAAAATTTTAAGTGAATTTCCATAGAGTGCAATGATAAACAAAGTTTGACGGTAACAGTCATCTTTGTTGGTAAACTTTTGATAGGGGGCCATTCCAACAAACTTTGGTTTCAAAAGGCTCAGCAGTTTCAGACAAGAAAATTGTTCTGTGAATTGTTCAGGATCTCGTGTTATACTAAGTTCAGCTGTGGCAGGTATCTTGGCTGGTTGATTGATTGGTTGATTAAAAGTTGCTTAACGTCCAGAGGCAGGTATTTCATGCATATTCAGGATGAGAGCATATTAATGAATGATGATGATGAACCCTGCTTTGTACTAGACCCACACAATGAGCCAGATTTTTTGCCTAGCTCACGAAAGCAACAGTCCGCAGGAAGACATGCCACTTTACCATGACACATTATTCTGACTCTGGGCCAACCAGTCTTTGGTCTTACTCCTTAATGCTGCGTGCTTAGCGGAGAAGCAGCAAATACCAATTTTAAAGTCTATAGTTTGACCCGGCCAGGGATCGAACCCATGACCTTCCGCACTCAAGGCAGGCATGCTAACCATTACACCACCAAGGCAGTTTCTTGGCTGGTTGATGGGTATCCTGTATATAATTATTAAAGTAACCACACTGTACCAAAGACCGTTTTCAATTTGTTTGAATGCTTTAGAGCAGAAGATTTTTAAGCTTTGTGTTGACCATCTTGGTTGGTGGGTATGATGGATACAATGGAGATTTTTTAGTAACTAATTAACATTTCTTTTATTTTTAGTAACAGCTACCATCTTGGTTAGCAGACAGGCACAGATATAGTAGAGGGCGAACAAAGGTCCACTCCACCACTCAGGATCCGAATATCTCATCAATTTCAGCCAAAAACATTTTGAAGTGGATTTCACACAGGATCCCATGTTAAACTAAATTCCGCTGTGATGACAATCTTGGTCAGTCAGGTGTGCCAGACACAATTCCACAATTGTTTGGTTCAATTGACTCAGCACTGTCAGATGAGAAGATTTTAAGTATCCCATAAGGTCCCATTTTTATATGAGTTTGGCTGCAGCAGCCATCTTCACTGGTTGGTTGTGATGCCTAAGTCACCCACCTTCCAAATGAGATTAATTAAACCTGTGTCAGTCCTTTTTGTTTTGGACATCAAAATTTAGAAAACAGGGACACTTATTAGAATAAGTAACTCCCTGAATTTTATCAAGGCCAGTCCAAAATTTTCATGTTTCTAAGTTTATGAAAGATTCTACCTACTCTTTATATTGAAATGTCTCCAGATATAAATTTGATGTTTTCTCTTCAAAACTGTGTCCTTTGATGGTGTCGAACTTTTCAAATTAACATATACTAACATTACAAGAACACATGAAATTTTAAAGCATGTTCCTGCTAACATATGTATCATAATATATAAACTTACTTGTTATTGTGACAAATGCTTATAGCATAGTTTCCTAGAGGGTTGATACTCTCTCGGAGAAGATAAAGTCCCTCCTTCTTGTCATAACTGGCTAGGATCTGTTCCGCCTCTTCTCTGGTTATTCTACCATAAAAATAAGCCACCGATGACGGTTTCACTGGCCCTGCTGTTGCCATTTGTAACTAAACCATTGATGTAATTTACTCAGCTTCAAACTTTAGTAATAACAAAATAAAATAAACTGAAAAATAAATTAAATATATATAAACAGTTTTGTAAATGAGATGCAGTCAATATGTAAAAGTATGATATTTGAGTTACAGATTTTAATGTGAAATATCCTATAAAAAGATTCTGCATATATCAAATTATCATCCGGGGTATAACCAGTTATTGAGACTTCAGCTTTTGGAAACAACTTTAACTTAACTTATATAACAGAAACATATCTAAAATCATAGTACCGGTAACTTTATAATGCCAGAATACTGTCATTGAGCCATGACGTTTTAGTTTAAAAGAACCAGGTATGTTATCAATTGTGTATGGATTTTGAACTCAGAAAAAGCCAGTAATTTCAGGTCACTACAACATATAAAAATAGGGGATGTGACATGATTGTCCACGAGACAGCCATCTACCAAATAACAGTCAGAATTATATTTCTACAGGTCCCATTATTGTCTTCAATAATGAACTGGAGTCCATATCATAACGGAAGCTGTAAGAGACCCCAAAATAAAAGTTTGGAACTACTCATAAAACAAGCAAAGATTATCACTTGTTGTATTTGTAATCATCTTTTCATAAATGTACTATCATGACTATGCTTGAGTTCTGTGCTGTTATTTATTTATGTATGTTGGAAAGATACAGTTTACATCCTTCCAACATTGTTAATTCTTAATAAATGCAAGGAAATATTTTCAAGAACTTGTTTTGTGCCTACAGATATCTAGTGAACTAAAGGCAACAGCTTAATGAGAAATTATGCAGTGCACAATCCAGAAAAGATTTGGATTGTGTCTGTCTGGCATATATTCCCAATTCTTTTTTTCAAATTTTATTATGGGGTCGTTTTCTTGTGCTGTGTGGAGGTTGCAAAAAGCTTCCCTGTACATCTTTCTAACATTGCTAATTTTGTATCAAGTTATTTGACCACAAATAGTCAAATTATTTTAATACAGTAGGGACACTCTTTTTGTGCCTGCTCGTAATTCCCTATTTTCTAATATTTGTCCCTGAGCTACCTTATAAAGGTTAATCCAGATAAGCACTTCGTACACAGGGAAATTTAGGCATTTTCAATCGTTGTTTTTCTGTTTTGTCTACAATCTGTTTGATAAAAGAAAGAAATGTTTCATGCCCCATGGAAATCTAGTTAAATAAAGGCAACAGCTTATCAAGAAATTATGCAGTGCACTATCCAGAAAAGATGAGGATTGTGTCTTTCTGGCATATATTCCATATTCTTTATATTTAATATTGTTACATAAAATTTTCCCCCATTTTTTCATGAAAAACCACAAATTTTCAAACAGTATTTGGGGGTCATTAGTGGATAGATTTAATAAAATAATCACTGTTAAAATAAGAAACAACTGAAGATTACAGAATTAATTTTGAATTTTCATGACCATGTTATGAAATGCCATTAATTTTAATGCAGTCTTTAAATTTTAAAGGAAATTTCACAATATAACTTTATCAAATCTTTTGCATTTCTACACCAATAATTATGAAGCAATTTCAAAATTATGTGTATAAACTCAAGGTTTCCAGTCAATAAATGAAATCTGATGCTTTGATTTGAGTTTCTAATAAACATTAAGTTTGTAAAGAAATAAGTTAATACTAAATTCTTTTCATTTTTCACATTACTTGGGGAAAATTTTATATAAATAGTTTTCATGAGGTGCAGAAGGTCAAGGGACCAATGACTTTAAAAACTAATATTTGCTGCTCTTCTGCTATCCACACAGTATTTAGGGGTAATTCATGAATATGCTCTCAACCTGAATATCCATGAAATATTTGCCACTGGTTGTTCACCAAGAATCATTCAATTCATCAATCTAAAATCAAGTTAACAATGCAAATTGCCCTTTAAAAATTTAGCTGGAGGCCTAAGCAACTGCTAACATCACTTTGGTTGAATCTTTTGTGCTTTTGACTGTCGTAGGTACTAGACCGGCAATCAAACGATCTGAATGTGTAAATTTAAGTATTGACTTAGACCAGACTATCTTTAAGGTGAGTGTTCAATGTGCGATTTCTGAAATGAGGATAAAAATATGTGTCCTCTCTTTAGATTTTTCCTGGGTGTGCATATACCCCTAACTTCAGGTCCCTGTGTTTATTAGTTTCTGTTGAAAGTTGAAGGGCTTATTTATATTTGGACTTGCAGGGTTCTCACTAGACTTTTTCAACGGTGAGTCCTGGGACTCATGACTTTTTGAAATGGTGAGTCCCAGAATATTTTGGTGAGTCCACAATTGTTGCGGTTT
>JAULBM010342595.1:0-12512 GCA_032357055.1 Geukensia granosissima
GAATTATTTCAATAGATATATAGTAATTTCATCATCAAAAATTTTGATCACTGAGATGCATTAATTTTAATAAAAAAACGATACCTGATTAAAACGTTTAGATGATTTTTACAGATGTATTTCCCTTAGGTGTTGGGTACCCACTTAAGATATGCATTATATAAAATTTACAGAAAAAAGCTGTCTGCAAGAGTTATTGTTCTTGAAATGGTTAATTTCTCAAAAAAACAATTCTTAAGCAACAAAAGACTGTTATCGTCTTAATTTATGAGGTATGTAGTTTGAAAATATTTTTAGATTAATGGGTTTATTCACAATATGTATCACTTCTACAGTTGACATTTCATGATTTTTAGAGAATGCTACTTATTGTAGAGCGTGTGAGTTTAAAGTTGAAATAACTCATAAATATATTTTGTAAGTCAAGTAAAGAATACCCTTGAGTAAATATAGCTTGTGTTGCTTGTATTTCCAGCCAAACAATGAAAAATAGATTTAAAATTCAGAATAAAAATAGAATTATTTATTGGGAATGGAAAATGTTTTCGGTGTAAACTTTTGTGTTGCCACTGTTGTCACCTGCTTTCAACGAATTATTTGAAGTTTTAGATAAATACCTAAACAAAGGAAAACAAGAAATCTTACCTGATATAGCAAAACCACTAGACCCAACAGCAAGCGTTAAACAAACCATTGCTGTAGTCTTATCTCGTGTTATACCTACTCCAAGGAGAAAACATGCTTCTAGTCCAAAACCTAAAAGAACATTTTTCAAATAAAATTGTACATATAACATTTTAGATATATTAGTAGAACCTTTTTAAAAACATTTATCTATAAAGCATAGTATCTATAGTGAAATGGGATCCCTGTGGATTTGTTTATCTTCATGAAAAGGGCCAGAATAACCCACAACTACATCTAGATCATGTAAACTTCACTTAATTCATATATAAAAGCATTGAAGTGTCTTAAATATAAAGTTACTGTGTTGGACAATTAATAATATTAGTGTTGACACTGAAATACTTCAGGTGAGAAAGAATAAACTGATAAAAATATGTTATCTTTTAATCCCATATTTGTGTTTGTTATCCCTTGCTAACTCTAGCGCTTTTGGAATCATCCTACCGATGCTCAACTGACGAAACAATGAAAAATACCACTGACGGATTTTTTTGCACAAACATTCGTTAATTACTAGAATATACGCAAAAACAAAAGTGTGTAACTTTTTTTCTTTGGTGGGCGTTTAATTTATATTCATATAATTGGTGCGTTTCCACACTCGTTAAACAATTTATTGAAAACTCAACACTTTGAATTTTTTCATCACTTCATAGAGAGATAGTTTTGTCATTTAAAATCAACCATGCCTATTTTATTTTGTATGTAATAATAAAGATATAACATGTGTTTTTCATTTCATACCCATGCAACATGAAACGCTAACCAATCATTGAAGTTTACTTGATAAATGATATGGTTCGAGGGCTGATATGGGTTGTATTGAAAAAAAAAAACACACCGTGACCTAATTTTGATCACGTCATCCATTACGTTTGTCATGCAGTTCTTGGTTGTGTTGATACGGATTTGGTCAGTAATGTCACATAAATTAATTTCATCATCATAAATTTTTATCACTGAGATGCATTAATTATAATATAAAATGATACTTGATTAAAACGTTTAGATAATACTACAGAGGTATTTCCCTCAGGTATTGGGTACCCCCTTAAATTTTATTACGCACCTCCACAATTGAAGATTTTCCTGACTGACGTTGTCGTCAATGTTCTTTTTCGAAGATTATCTGCTATCTGTCCCCCAATAGGTACTATTATAGCCATCACTAAATGAGGTAGCGCTGACAGAATGCCACTCTAAATAAAATGACAAAGAAACAATTCGGTCATTATTTTATCCTAAATTAATCGAAATATGAAATAACATGGCTGGTGCTTCCTATCAGGATTTTATTGATAGAGGTTTGCAGTTTACAAGACAGAGACTGAGGCAAGGGTTTTTCAGGGAAAGATTAGAGTCATCACTTTGGAAGTTTTTCGGTCGCCATCATCATTTTGGTTGACCGGTACGAAATATCTATTTCACAGATGACAATGGATATCTTCCGACTGTCATGAATGCAAATTTATTCCTATACCGGTTTTGACTTATATCGATTGTGACTATAAACTGGCTTTGACTACTGAGTAACACGACGGGGTCACTTGTGGAACAGGAGTTGCTTACCCTTCCGGAGCACCTGAACTCATCCTGGTATTTGTAGGATTCGTGTTTCTCCAGATTTAATTTTCAGTGTAGTGTTGTGTGTTCTATGTTTGTCTTTCATTTCATTTTGTTGGCCATGGTCTTGTCTGTTTTCTGACAACGACTTCTGTTTGCCCCTTTGGTATCTTCGAATTCCTTATAACAATGTACATATTTTATTTACACAACAAGAAGCAAAAGAAAACCGAGGGACCAGACAAAAGAGGACAAATCGAAAGACTCAGCCATTTCATGAACATTAACAATACGAAACATGACTAACATTCTACATGTAAAATTTAAAAAACAACTATGAACAATGCAGACCAACCAAAAACCGGGGTGAACACTGGTGGTCAGGACAAGTAAGCATTTCCTATCTCTTTAAAGAGACCTGCATCACTGCCCAAATTTATCCGATATTATCCATTTGAGGGTAAAGGGACAACAACGTCCAAGCGGAGATTAGCTTCTTTAATGTTAGTCTGCAACTTCAAAGGAAAAGATATATTTTTTATTTGTGAAATGAATATTCTATCCGACCAAAATAATTGTAGTGTCCATCTTTAAATTTCTGGAGTGATGACTTTGAGCAGTTAATGTTTCAACGACATAGCCCTGTCTATAAATTCGCTGTTTTCCACATATTCTCTTAAACACGTATGAGCTTGGATATGTTTGCGACACTAAACCGGTACATGTAGTAAGAGTGTTACTGCCAAAGAAATGGAAAGTTGACTTTTGGAAAGATGAAGTCATCACGTTTGTCATATAGCGTTTTGTTATATTAGGCCTCCTCTATTGTCAAGATGAAGACCAAGGTGATAGGTAGAAAATCTTCTTTTTATATGGGAGGGTTTTACATGTTATTGTGGCTAAGTGTGACGCAGGAAAACCAGACAAAAACCAGCGTGAGTACTCCTAGTAACCTTCACATGATTGGTGAATGATAAAATAACTCCTGAATCGATCGCGTTAAACATACACTACCTTGAAAATACAAAATTACCCATGTTGAATAAATATGGAGAATTTTAAGTATGCTATATGTAAACTCTCACAGTTGCATTAGAATTAAAACAAAGGAAGTCCAAGATCTAAACATAGCAAAAGAAGCACTCAAATCCAAACAAATCGAAATGAGAGAACAAATCCGACGACAGGGACAACTACTTATTGTATAACTTTTCTATGCCTTTCCGTATATTCGCATAGAAATATAATAAATGCAGCAAATTTCTGAAAAACATTGTTTGATAAATTTCATGTAATACATGTCTGATAACAGGGCTTGTAAATACCCTCGGGGGCATGATCTAACAGCAGAGGTATCGACCCGGTGGTTTTAAAATACGAAATAACCAATGTGAAATAAATATGAAGAATGTTAGGCATGCTATATGTATATTTCATGGAGTAATCTCTCATAAGTACCATTAGAACCAAGACATAGGAGTTCCAAGATCTAAACATAGCGAAAGAAGCACTCAAATCCAAACAAATCAGAATGTCATTTTAAATAATTTCACGTTAAAGCTCTAAAAAGAATGAGATGTTAAATCGACCTTTCACTGAGAACCCTGTTATTCACATATCATGTGTGGCAAAGAGTGCACAAAAAAATGCAATTATGTACTTACACAAAAAGTCTAGATTTGGTTCATTTTTTTAATATTTTGGTCATTCATAAAAATAATTGCAAAAGCGGAAAACAAGTGCGTACTTTGATAAAAGTTACTCAAAATCTCATATTAAATATTTGTCTTTTTTGAATGTTTTAATAGCCTAGATCACAGAAAAAAAATTATTAGGGAAAAAAAATATTGCTGGAAAAAAAGAACTGCTGAATTTGAGTGGTGTACACCTATGAGACAGTGAAACATCAAATATTAAACTTGTGTTCCACATGAAAGGAAAATATATATTGCATATATCCATAAGAAAAAAATTATAGGAAGGTTATGCCAAAAAACTGAACATAATGTTGCAATAGAAGTAAGTTTACCAGCGCATAAAGACAATTATGCCCTATAGGAAGATGATCTAGGTCATGTTGATCTAAGTGAATAGTTTACAATTTTTATACATTCAACCATAACTGTAACTGTTGAAAATATAAATCTAGGATATTTGTCTGTACTAAATTTATGAATTGTTTTTATCTAAGTTTATCACGTAGAAAAATAATTTTAATTTAATTCGCAATAAGACTTGATCGTTGCGTAGGAACGGTACAAAGGGTTCCACTAATATCAAACAATCGGCTTAGGCAAAATCATAATGATACCATCAATTTTCATAATGATGACGCGTGAATCACAAAACAGATTGAATGATAAATTGCGGATTTTAATTTTATATGACAGACAAATGAAAACAGACAGGATTATAAACTAATTTGAGCTGAGTGGAAATGGAATTTTAATTAAATAAGTACATGGCTGATTAAGTTGCAGAACCACCATTCTTGTATCAAACATTATGATGTGCCAGTTCTTAAGGACTAAAAGAGCACTGTTGAAATTGAAGCGTTAAAATACTAAATGTATTTTTTTCAAACATCAAACGCTCAACTAATTGCTTTATGTGGGTAAACACTGACATTGTAATAGGTATAAGGCAATGACTATTTGACCTTTTGGTGGAGGTCGGTGGGGGATCTGGAATACGTGTCTTGGCAAGCTTCGTGGACCAAAAAATTACGTAGTTTATCAGGTGTGTAAGAAAGTTCTTGTTGATCATTTTATGTTCTAAAATTGCTAAATTCTAAAGACAAATTCTTTTTTAGGTCATACACAAATTCATTGTTTTTTTTATCAAAATCAATGCAAGATAAATTTGTATTACAAATCTCTAATCCCGCCCCATTACAAAATCAGTTGGTAGGTAACTAAGGAAAACGTTACCATGTGGCACCTATCAAGTTAACACATTTTTGGACCAATGTGAGTATTTATATCCAAGCAAACAAAATTTGATATATAGGAAACGCCCTGTCTGTCTGTCTGCCCGTCCATTCGTCCATCTGTCCACATATTTTAAAGCACATCTTTTCTGAAAACCGTTCAATTGTTTTCAATGAAACGTCATACAAACCATGAGACACACTTGGTATATTTTTACATAGGAAGGAAATTTATGATTTTATCCCTGATTCGAAACTGAACACTTGAAGACTGTTAAATGTCTTTGTGTAGGCATTTTACGTTTAATTTTGCCCCGAATGGAGTTGCAATGCCATTTTTTTTAACTTTGAAAGTCTGTCCGTCTTTCAATAATACTTTCGTTGCGGATATCCCAGCTTGTGTATTTGGGAAGGATTTGATATTTAGTATTTAGCTTGATAGTGATGTGTATTACAATTTAAATGATTTGCAGGTCTGCCGTTAAACTACTGCCTATTTATCGATACATATAATTCTCTCGACGGAATATGTTCAAAAATAATACAACGTACCTTTGCAACATCATCATGGAAAACCTCTTTGAAATACATAGGCTGGCTTATAATTAGTAAATAAAATGTCCAACTTCTGCAAAAATTGGCTACGATGATAGCATACACTGGCATAGACGTAATAAACTGTAACCATGGCGTGTTCATACTCTGAAAAAAATTTCAATCATGTGGTACTTAGTATTCATTAAAAAGAGATCAGTTTCAATAAAATTTTTGTTAAAAAGCAAGATGCATGTTATTTGTCATCTTTAACAGTAAAATTAAAAAAATTAGAAGACAGACCTCTTAATTATAAATTATGATAAATTGTTATAAATTTTTTCTTGTATGAATTGGAAGAACGGTATATTTTGCATAAAACATCTTGCATACCAAGACTAGTAATATAACCTAAAACGTTCCCTACAGATGAAATATTTGTAAAGTTTCGTGAAGGATATGTTTCGCTAGATTGAATAGATATATCCCGCCATATAACATATTAGATACGAGGTTACTCTGTAACCCGGATGTAAGGGAGAGAACCAGGCAATATGTTTCCAAGCCTCCTTATCAACAAGTTACCATCTTAATATTGGTTGAACAACGATTATGAGAGCTTTTTGTTATGTAGACTTAGACCAATTCTATCAGTCGAACCAGAAATGGAACAGGGTAGCGCCGTTATTCGAATGTTCCTGAAGATGAAACCGACTAACCGGATATGGCTAAAACAACTGGAGACAAAGTGCGCAAATTCAAAAACTTGGGAGAATTTAATTGAAATATCGCTTTAAATAGTATCTTCACAGGCCGAGGTGAATTAGCAAAATAGTTTTAGTCAGTCGACTGCATATAAATACTCTGATACAGTGCCCTAGAGTTTGATACGCAAAACTAGTCCTAAAATGATGATTTATTTGGTCTCCTCACGTTTAAAACAAGCGAATCGAACATCATATAAGGACTATCTTTGCTTTGTATAACGATATTATCATAATGTATCAACTTAAATAAACGAATCGACCAAATAGGTTATCATAAAGTTTTGCTTTGCGTATAACAGTCTTATCATTTATCGTTCTCCAGAATAATTGATGTCTACTTGTTTTGCGTTTAACTGATATTTTTGGCCAGCTACTCTTGTGGTATTAAATTAACTTTTATAGTTATCATGAACATGATGTAAAACCTTTATACATTAGTGTTCTCATGAGATGACAAGAAAAGTCACCGTTCCATTCCGTAAAAAAAACATCAAAATCACTCTTTTGCATCAATCTAAACTCAGAAATCGCGGAGTCAGTATAGTCTGATATTTTACAGAAAGTATAATAGAGTTTGGAAAGTTGATTAATTTGTACCCACGTAACCCATCTATCTGATTTTATAGTATACAAAGACCTTACCAATATATCAATAGGCTAATCAGTTGCAAGGACAAATATGGAGGATAAACACACTTGATTGAGAAAGCATCGATGCTCATTTAAACAAGTATATGTAATACCAGAAGTTGAATACAGTGTCATATCACCAGATATATTTGTAGTTGTACACAAAGGAAAACGCTGTTAGTCTAGAATTCCGACCAATCCTTGTACAGAGGCGGTTCATTGTTTGTAATATGAATTTTGCTGATCAATAATGTCATGATTATCTCGGTGTTAATTTGTACCTGTGGGGGCTGTTTTAACTATGTAACATATGATAGAATATGATGTGATATGATTTATTATGATATGATATGATATGATATAATGTGATATGATTTATTATGATATGATATGAAATGATGTGATGTGATATGATATATTATGATATGATATGATATGATATGACGAGATATGATAAATTATAATATGATATGATATGAGATATGATATGATATGATAGGATAGGATAGGATAGGATAGGATAGGAATGATAAATATGTCAGTCCAAAAGTTAATAAGCTAAAGAGTTGCATAATTTAACATTATATAATTTTCTGTCATTTTTTAAGGTTTCGTTGAAAATTTTGATAATTCGCGATATGGATAGCAAATTGTAAAATTCCATTCAAACGTTTAATTTAATTGACAAAAGGATAATTGCAAAATAATTGAATTTCAAATTGGATGATGTATTTTCTTGTCTTCTCTAATTTACTTGAGCGCAATTGTAATATGACAAGACTGATTACTGGTTAGCAACTATTATGTAAAATGAGTCTCGGGGAAACACGGCTTCTCGTTGTATGTGGCAAATGCTTCCTTCATCACTGAAGCATTTTCTATTTTTTTCTCATTTCCAAAATTTCTTGTTTTCTTGGGCTATTTTTTCACACTAAATCGAGCTGGATGTGTAAGTTTAAGTTTACTCTCAATTGTCTTTTGATTATGGACTAGCTGTCAAAAGGGCGGGTATATATTTTTTAGTCAGTACATCATGTTAGCTCTTGTTGTATGTTCTTGTTGTATGTGTAACTTTGTGCGTTTTGTGTATTGACATAGATTAGATTGATTCTAGTGTTTGATGTATAGTTTCACAATTTGTATTTCGGGGCCTATTACAGCTTCCTTTATGGTATGGACTTTGGTTCATTGTTGAAGGCCATAATGAAACCTGTAGAAGTTTAAATTCTTCTGTCATTTGGTGAGTGGCTGTCTCATTAACAATCATGCCACATCTCCTATTTTTATATCAATAGTTAAATCTAATACAGTTGGTTTTTACTGTTACTAGTTCTGCGTTGTTGATTTAATTTGCAAATTATTATAACATTGGAATCTAGTTTTATAAAAGAATCTTAGACGGATAGCCTCGGGTTTAGAACATCTTGTCCATTATTAATGGCTTTAAGACAACCTGTATAAATTTGTAATTTATACTGTTTGGTTGACCGTTTCGGAGACAACCATACCACACCTTAAATTTATATATCTATACATCCACTGCTACAATGCGTTCGCAGCTAAACTAGAAGAGATCTGGATGAGCAATAAAATTAGCATTTGATTTTTTCTCTCCCTAACAGAAAGAGGGGTCAACGATTGACAATAAAATTTTAGCATACAACATATAGTCACAATGTACAAAAAAGACGAAAAAGACTGATCCAAGGAAACACTTTTATTAACCAAAACGCGTTGTTACACATTTTCTGAGGATCCACATCTGTTTTTAATGTTTTTAATTATTGACAAAATTTATGAAGTATTCGAGAATTTATAAATATAGATTATTAAGAAAATTGGTAGTGTTCTAACGAAGCAAGAAATTAACAAATGTACATATTACCATATTATTATTTTTTTTTAACAAAAACAAAATTGCTTTAAAAGCTTAAAAACGTCTTTGCAAAAACAGAAAAAATAGTTAACAACTTAGGAATAACAGAGAAAACCTTAAAATTATTTATTTGTGCAATCTAAAGTATAAGATATAATTAATTAAATCAACTTGACGAACAACTCCATATGTGTCCCTTTTTGTTTGAGAGTGCACTCGATTGTGTTTCAAACAAAATGTATTGGACGACATTGTTAATGGCGGAAACTAATCTAATCAAAAAACTATTGATAGAAACATAAAACTCTTTAATGTCAAGAATAGACATTATACTCTTCCATTGTCCTGAGAGAGATTTCCCAGACACAGAGTGATAAAATCGGCAAAGAACGGGATTATTTAATTATCCTTCGATTTGAAAGACAGAACTTCCATAACAAAAACATCTGAGATCTTGAATATATTATGTCGATTTTTCTCAATTGATTTTACAAATGGTAATATTGACCAAGGAATACCAAAACAAAAATATATTTGAATTAAAATTTGGTTGCTACGGAATTTGTTTGTTTGGTTTGTATATACAAAATAAACTGTTTTCTCCTACAAATAAGCAGATTTCTCTTCTATTTATTTATTTATCATTTCACTGAGGTAAAAATATAGGACTTCTCCATTATTTTAGTGTTTAAAATTAAAATATAAACCGCTATATGTGGTAAAATTCTATTGATATGTGATGTCCAACCAACGACCTTAATCTTAGTTGGAATAGAATTTCTGTAGAATAAGGATACAGTCGGGTTCTCTTTTATGAAAAAAAAAATTTTTTTTAAATATTGTACAATATGTGTAAAAATGAAAACTAAATATCGCTAGAATGTATTTACTCACTTTGTCATGTAGTGGTGAACTTTCTCCTATTGATGTTTCTATGTAGATTAATTCTTCTTGTGTAATGTATGGGTTACATGTCGGTCTTTCAAACGAAAAGAACCAAAACATTATTGCCCACACAATCCCCATAGCACCTGAAATTATACATAATGAGGTTATATAATGAGCAAAATATGATATATAATATTGCAATTTTAATTATCTAACAAATTTTTCATTATATGATAAACAGTAAAAAATATTCCTATTATTATTTTAATATTACATGTACATGACGTACAATTATCTTTCAAATTCTTTGTTGGTTTTTTTCTTATCTTGCAATTGACGAATTCTTACCAAAAACGTAAAATCCAGACTGCCAACCAAACGTTTTAGTCAAAATACCAGACAGTGGCATTCCTAACACTGCACCAGCATAGGAACCTACAGAAAAATAGAAAAAAAATGTAGTAACGATTAATGTTTGATTACACAGACTAATAATTTTTGAATAAAAGAATATTAAATATATGACAGAAAGGTGTGATTTATAAAAAAAAACATAAGTTTTAACCCAGATTAGAGTTTAAGAATTCCACGATGGGTGTTGCGCGCAAGACATGGGGTGCTTACTCTTCATAAGCACCTGGTCCCACATCTGTAAAGGAGTTCGTGGATTCCATGCCTTTCTTCCTTTTGTAACGTTTTATCTTTTGGTTTGTTTCAATTTGCCTTGTCTCTTTGGACTATGCACTTTTGATCTCTCACATATGTATTCTACACTGGACTTTTAAACATATACCCTGAAGTTAATTTTATTTTTTTGATTGACCTTCATCCGACAGGCTAGGGATCAACAATACGAAGATCAGGAGTTAAACTTTCTGAATATCTAGTATTTTTCGTGGACCAAATAATGAAATATACATTTCATGACGTTATTCACACCGGGAAGCCAAACATGAATATAACAATCAGGAAATTTTACAAATTTCACATGTTGGAAAGATGTATTCTCTATCTTTCCAACATACATTCCAGTAACCGAACTTAGAATTTAGACCATTCTAACAAGGATGTCATATGATTGATACAAACCCGTCACTTGTTGAAATTGAATATGGCTAAAAAGTGCTAACTATATATGCTATACATTACAAAGATTATACAAAAAAAAATACTTAAAAAAGTGAGAGTAAAGGAAAAATAAAATAAATGTTTTTTTTGGGGGGGGGTTTGTTTTTCTGTAAGCTTTTTACTCCTAAACTATGTTCTTGGGTTATTTTCAGATAATGATTTATTCTATGCCGACCGCTTGTTTAGACAATAGCTGTTACCTAAAACATCCAGTGCAAATATTTTTTACATTGGTATTAAAAAAAACGTTAAACCTACACCAATTGAACAAACAAAGATAGACAAAACTAAGGTCAAAACATTAGAAATAAAGAACATACACAACCATTAAAGAGACACGCCACAGAAAAGCAAAACCTTGACCAACACGAGCCCAATAAAACTAGGACAAGCTCAGGTAAAAAAAATAGCCTGATGTATAAGCTTGAAGAATTTCATATTAACATATTTTCATATTAAGCAAAAGAAATCCAAAAGGCCAGACAAAAAAAGGACTGACAGAAAATCGACAAACACTGAAATCTCGATAACATTGAATATAACAACTATACAAAAAAAAATAAATCAAAAATACAAACAACAATGAACATTGCGAACTCCATCAAAATAACAGGATGAACTCTGGTCAGGAAGAGGCAGTTTCTGCCACTCTAAAGACTGCCGCATTGTCTATTTTCTAATCCGGTAAAGATCACTTTAGGGTAAAAAGGAAGGTTTCGTGGGATTACAATCTCCAGACGGAGGAAGCGCACAGCCTGTTTTGGTTTAATCAACAACTTTACAAGGAAAAATTCTAGCTTTAGCTAATCACATTTTTTTTAAACCTCCACAAAGTTCTTTTGTATATATATATTCCCTGTGTTATTGTTTTTATTTTTATTTTTTTTGGTGACGGATGGAGATATTTGTTGTGGTGTTTAGTATTTTCGTCAATTCCCGCTATCATTTTAAAATATATTTGTTCAGACCAATCTATTAGTGTATCTTGTACTTAACTGGTGCCTTTACTGTTTGTGACTAATATCGATCGCGTTACCGTTACTCCAGCTTTCGTTTTCAACGTAGTGTTGTGTGTATTTTGTTTGACTTTCGTTTCATTTTGTTAGCATGATATTGTCTGTCTTTTGATTTAATGATTTCCGTCTGTGTCTTTGTTATCTTAGATTTATTAAATGTATATACATATCAATCAATTCCAGTCGAATTACTGCACTGAATGAATACCCACCACAGAATGATATAGTTGCTAATTTAGACCGTTCTAATGGAGGTGCCCAGTGTCTCCACATTCCATGGCACGCTGGATAAGTTACACCCTATAATAAAGTAAACAAAAAAAATAACCGGGTTTTTACTACAATGAGTAACATGCCGGGTGTCACAAGTGGAGCGGGAGTTGCTTACCCTTCCGGAGCACCTGAACTCAACCTGGATTTTATAGGGTTCGTGTTACTCCAGCTTTAGTTTTCAGTGTAGTGTTGTGTGTTCTATGTTTGTCTTTCGTTTCATT